>MQRK01239033.1:24056-39592 GCA_001938485.1 Girardia tigrina | reverse complement strand
TGGAGAACATACATTTTCCCCCTACTCTACTCATTTGGTTTTGAATGTTTAAAATTTGTTATTCCAATGGACATATGAGGTCGTTCTATTATCAGAACATGCCATGAATTTCAGCAAAATAATAAATGGTTAGACAGATGATGTTTTTCGTTGTCCATTGTATTAAAGCAATTAGGCAATTATATAGAAAAAATAAATCGAAGAAAAAAATCAGACTAATTATCCAAATCTTTCTAATAAAAATTATATTTAATTAATTTGTTTACATATATGACAACATTTGCGATTCAGGTGATAAAAATATTTTAGGACGAAATTATTCTCTATTCGTTTGGACATATTAGTTATATAGTATTGTATCAAAATTGAAATTTTTCGAATGAAAGGCAATTATAAATATAATGAATAATGCTTTAATTATTTTTCGAACATGCTAAAAGAAAATTTATTGGAACTTATGCATTTTAAATTGATTATTTAATTTCAAGTAACAGAATGTTAATTGAACTATTTTAGTAAATACTTGGAGTTTTACTATTAATCATTAATAAATGATTATAAAATTTCTACAATTATTATATTATTTTTTCTTTCTATAAAAAATTAATTCATCTTAAACATAATTCTTTTCAACTTCCATTATTTAAATTTATATAATTTCCCTGGTTGATATAAAATATATTGATGATACAAAAATTAAAATTTCAATTTGCATTTATTTTAATAACATATAATTTGAAAAGATATTTAAAATAAAAATAAAATTATACTAAAAGAAAGATTTAACCGATTAATAAACTGAAAGAAGGATTTAAACTGAATGAAAGATAATTGAAAAGGAAATTTTTTATTGTGAATCAGAAATGTTTCCACCGGATCAAAATATTAAATTTTAATAACGATTCCCTTCAATTATTAAATTTTCTTATATACTTGAAATTTCTGGCAATTGATACGAATGGGAAAAAAATTTTATTAGAAAAATAAATATTATAAATTGAGCGATAATTTTCCTTAATTTTTTAATTAAGATAATATTTTATTATTATGAAAATTTAAATTTATTTTTTTATAATAGGCGATAATGTTATTGTTAAATAAATATTCTAGTAGTCAAGTTATTCTCTTAATTTCATTATAATTATGTCAAACTATATTTTTGAACTCTTCGATGGAACATTTCTCCATATTTGAAGAACCAAACTATGAATCAAAATCGAGCAATATTTGACTCTAAACATGTACCTGGAGTGGGATGTCATTTTTATGCAATGCTTTTCTTTCAACAGAAGAAAACTCAAAAAGCACAAGCTATACAACATGAAGAAAAAAGGTAAATACCGGTGAACGTGGCCATTATATACATATAATGGTTTTAAGGGACACATTTGTACGACAATTAATAATTAGTGATTTTAAATATGATTATCAACTGGAAACTATTTATTGTTATTGCAAAATGAAAAATTTAATAATCAATTTTTATTTCGTCAAATTATATATTATTTTTTGAATAATTTAAAATCTGATTTAAATATATATATAATTTTTTTAATTATATCCGAATTTCCATTTCAATGAAACCTGCAGTGAGACAAAGATATTCAAAATATTTAATTAAATAAAATAGGAAAATGTGATTAAGTTTTCATCAGGACTATCAAATTTGATAATCGAAAATATTTCAATTTATATTTATTGACATTTTTCGCTGGTTGGAATCGGCTTTCTACTATATATTTTCCAGCAATAATGTTTAGAAAACCAAGAACAAGAAAGCTAAAAAGAAATATCTCTTGAAAAGCGAAAGTAGTTTCACCGAATAAGATGAAATATAGTATATATCGTCACAGTATAGTATAGTATTCGGAATAGTATATAGTCCTGTATCAAATTATATATATATATATATATATATATATATATATATATATATATTTCTTAATGCACTTTTTGAAAAATTATCTTTCAAAATGTTTTAATCAGCTAATTTCATCATCTTTAGAAACTTTATCTTGTGAAAATTTTTAATGCATATAGATATCAAAAATATTAGTATTGTATTAAATGTTATGTTATTGGATAATAGTTACTTTATTTGAAAATATTAAATATATAGGTTGCTTTACTTTTCCGATTTCGGATATTAATTAATGAGTTATAATGTCTGATCTGCAATGATTCAAATTAAAACATCTCATAATTTGAATCAAAATTCGACTGAAGAATAAAGAACTTGTCTTTTGAAATTGAGGTTGTTCTATCTGTGCAACATTACTCGGTATATTCGACTCTGAGTGTTCTATAATACGCGTTTTGAGATTACGATATGTCTCTTCAATATGGCCTTCGCTCCTTTAAGGTATTAAGACTATTACTTTTGTAGGTCTTGGGATACTGATAGTTTTTTCATGCCGGTCCCCTCAATTGAGGCCCGACACGGTACTGCTCCCCCTAAAAACACGTATCATCGTAAAATTGCTCAATCTGATTGAACATCTAATATCATAGAAAGCTATCTCAACAACGACCGTTGGTTCACCTTACTTCATAACAGTAAACTTGCAATCAGCCCCACGACCTTCACACCCAGAGTAACATCATAATCTCTTAAGCAGTTTGCTAGCCCACTGGTATTAGAATTTTTTGGTACCGGAGCCTTTGGGCCGTGAGAGCACTCAATTATACACAAGTATTTGGCTTGGGTTTGCATATATATTTAAGTGTCTTAGTAGGCAAGGAACCTGGTGGCGCCTATCTCCTCTCCAGGTATGGATTGCCGTTGGCTCCAAGGAGCTCATCCACCCTTTTTGCTAGGTTTTGTTTTTCATCCTGCTAGGTGTCCACACACCTCTTCACCCAGGTTGCTCTGGGTGAGGCAGCCGGTTTAGTCGCCAACTATTAGACCATGGGACAGGTTTTACAGGTTTACATGGTACCTGTAGCAGACAGATTGCCTGACCTGACTTGAAGTCAATGGTCCCGCAAGTCACCCAAATAAGTACTAACACGGCCGTTGGTTGCTTGACTTCGGAGATTGGACGAGATCCAACGTACCCAACTGCGGCCATTGACTACTACTAGAATTTTATTGCAGGCATTTAAGTGAAATAAATCGACTAGCATTCAGACTTTAGCCTAGTGACGGAATCGAACCCAATCTAGTTTCCCCAGGGAAACTATATGGAACTATGTCTCTCTGGCTTTCACAGGTTACTAATGTAACTAATCCCTGATCTCTCCAATTTTGGAGTTTTGACACACATGACAATTAAATTTATATACAGGATTCGCCTTCACTATATTGTCGGCTTTCGATTTCACTGTAATGAAGTATCTCACCTTGGATGTTACTGAAACCATTTTAACATTATCGATATTTTTATAAATGAAATTCTTAACTCTTGAATCTTTCTCAATATGGAATTTTTATATTTATTATTATTGTTGAAACCGTTGCATGCACCGCTATAACTCAATATGATTTTTTAAACATTTATTAACATCACAATCAGAATTGTTATGACAATAATTATTCAAATGGCTTTCGCTATTCGAAATTTTTCTTGGTTAATATATTTCTGAATTCATACTAATTTTACAATAAATGAAAAGGTTTTATTAATAATTATTAATTATAAAGATTCTAATTGGTTAAAATTCAACTTAAACATTTTATAAAATGTACCATTTAAATTAATATATTAAACTATAAATTACATTAAAAATTAAATATTACATTCGAAAATTATTTTAAATCTTTTTACTTTAAAATTAAATTAAATTATTTTTAATTAGTAGGCATCAAAGAAAATACCAATCAGCCATCTCGGTATGAGAGACACAATCCGAATCAACGTACAACATGCACAAAATAAAACAACAAACAATTCAAAACATTCCTCACAACTATATTATATTTTTATATTATTTACTAAAAATATAAAAGGTAATAATAATAATAATGTAAGGAAATATAAAGAAATATATAATATAATATATTTAAATAAAAGCTACATATTTTTTATTTTTCAAAACCTTTTTTGTACTAACACCTAGTTAACAGGGTCGCAAATTTATAAAATTGACAGAAACAAAAGACATTATATTTATGAGAAAATAATATTTAGGGCTATTAAGAACACTAATGGGACTT
This sequence comes from Girardia tigrina, assembly GCA_001938485.1. Taxonomy (NCBI): domain Eukaryota; kingdom Metazoa; phylum Platyhelminthes; order Tricladida; family Dugesiidae; genus Girardia; species Girardia tigrina. The sequence continues at coordinate 35,436 of MQRK01239033.1, read as the reverse complement.
TCAATATTTTTATTAGTATTACAAGTTTAATTGTCCTAGGGACAATCTTTACCAAAGCTTTCATACATTTACATTCTTCTAATTGATTAATGACGTATTCTATTATCAGAGGTAATGGAGATTAAATAGTCTGTTATAATATTTACTACATATTTTATTGGTTAAAAATTAAAATATTAATTATTTAAAAAATATTAATTTAATTTATATTTTTATAAATTGTAAATAAAAATAATCAACTTATTTAAAATTTTACAAATATTTTAAATTATAAATAAATTTAAACATTATAGAAATATATATATACAAACAATAGATAACAAGAATTAAAATACTAATAAGCCATCTGGGTAGGAGAGACACAATTTCAGATTAACATACAACATTCAAGTACAAAACATCAAACAATCAAAATATTCCTCATGAAGACTATAATTAACATATGTTCATATATGAACATCCACACAGAAAGGGTCTAATATTTTTTTGTTTTTTAGGTTAAAAATTTATTGTAAACTTTTGAAACTAGTTCACTTTAATCGTTATTATTAGATTAAAAACAGATTTCATCTGATAATTGTATACCCATCCCAATAAATGATTGAGAAGCTATATTGAAACACTCATAGAAAATATAGTGGATTTCAGAAGTTAAAAATTTTCCTACCTAAAATCAATAACTGTTCTCTTAGTTCATAAAAGATTTTATTAATTTTTTTAAAGGAAGGATGTGACAAAAAAAATTCCTGTGAATAAAGACAACGGGAAAATAAATGTTCATAAAAATTAATCAATAATTAAAAAGTAACTAATCTTGAACACTGCTCGTATACCAAATTTTCTTTTATTTAATATTAAATAAACATTTTATGAAACAAAATATTGTCTTTTGATGAGCAAATGGAAAGTTAATAAACAATAATTACTTCATTAAAAAAACAATCTTTTATTTTACGAAATATCTGATAATTTAAAATATAATTATAATTGTTTCTCGAATTCTTAATCGTAAAAGAAATTGTTTTTAAGTAATTGGCAGATCATAACCAAAACATAATATATACGATTATTATACAAATTATTATCAAGTTTTATATTTTAAAATATTTCTACATTAAAATGAAATAAAATTCTCGAATATATTAAATATAATTATCCTTCAACATTTCATCTGTTTCTTAATACCAACATACATTCCACGAATTATGTAGATAAATACATATAAATAATGAACTACATAGAAGGTGTATTGGCATTTTGAATATAAAAAAAGAAATCATTCCTGCTTTCTCGAGCATCATTAAAACAAAAAATAAACTAATTATATTAAAAGAGAAAGAAAATTTAAAGAAAATAAAAACATAGAAAATTAGCAATACATTTTGATTGCTCAATATTTCTATTTTTTACTTCAAAGAATAAGATGTAAGTTTGTGTCATTTTTTCTAGAAAAGAATTACTTTACCGACATTAAATACTTGATTATTTCTTTGTTTTGTTTAGATCATTTATGTAACCGAATCAGTTTATGATGGAATGAATAATTAATTGGAAAAAATAATTTTATGGACAATAAACTAATGGAGAGAAGCTATCAATTTCTGGAAGATTAAAAAAATGTAAATATTTATAAAAACAAAAATATTTTACGCTAAAAAATTTGTCTTAATGAGAATAAAAAGCATCGATATGAGTTGCTTTTTTTGCTGTTCTGAATAAATTCGATTTGTTGACCATGGGATTTAATGGATTTTTAGTTAGCATGAGTCTTTATTAATAAACAAATTAATAAGATTTTAAATGCTCAGGAAACTTTCAAACGATTAAATTTATAAATTAATTAAAATTTTAAAAGAAAATTAAAAATTTATTTATTTGTAATTAAAATAAATAACGTAAATTTTGGTTTCATGTTTTTATTGATACATGAAATTTAATAAATTGTGTTTTAAATTGATTGCCAAAAATTAAACAGCAACTGAAATTTCCCGAAAATATAATTGTTTAAAATATTATTTTATCATGATTTTTCCAATAAATAGTTCCATGCATTTAAATTTGTTCATTTAGTTCTTCTTGTTTTATTTATATATAATTTATTTATATAATATTAAAGAAACAATAAAGAAAACAGTAAATAATAAACTAGAAATATACAAAAGGCTGGGGTCATTCCTGTCTTCCATACGTGAACCATTGCATCCCTTAATTGTTCCATTGTCTTCTGAAATGTGCCTCAAATCTTTCTTTATCTATTGGTACAAAGATTTTAGATAAGGTTGAACCTTAACCCGATTCCGGAAAAAAAATCATATGTGACTTATTTAATGATTATTAGTTGATCAGCTAAAATGTGGTTGTAAGGATGTGTGAATTATTATTATTATGGTTGTTAATTATTATTGAGTATTATTATAAACCTATTATTATCATTATTAGATGTATGTGGAAAGTATGCGTGATTATGAAGTATGAAATTAAGTAACAGGATTAAGAGTTTGATGATATAATGTATGCATGTAATAGTGTGCAGTGTCAATCGTGTTATGCTAACCCAGCAGATCTCCATAATCCAGTAATGTAACCTGATCGAGGTGTGCTTGTATATAAGATATGCCAATTGAATGATTAGTTTATTATTGCGTTATTAATATATCTTAGAAAAGCATCTTGTCTCTTAACAGTAGTCGTATGCAAAAAATTAAGACAAAGAATTTAAATTAAAGTATTAATGTAAATGTGGAACTTCCTGGAGTATAATACAGTCGTCCTCCCCCACGTCAAACTTTTACCATTTTGGACCATAGAAATGGTATATTTTGTTAAGAAGTATATACCAGCTGGCTAGTGGTCCATCGTATTCATGTCACTCCATTCCATTCGGCTATCATGATTAAGCAATGGCTTCTGGCAATATGAAAACTAAGGAGCTTCACTCGGTCCTTTAAGAAATTCTCATCTAGCTCATAGATTACAACTTTATGATTATTAGGAATTAAATGTGAAATTATAAATAACAATTAAAACTTTTTCAATAAAAAATAGATTAAAATACTTATAATGAGTATTAAGTATTCTTCTTCCTTCTTCTTTTTGACCTTAGCCGTTGGGCCGAGGGAGCACTAAATTACGTACAAGCCTTCACCACATCTCTATGTGTAACCTCATTCCTCAGACATTCTATGTTCAGTTCACTCCATTCTTTTAAATCGTCTTTCCATTGTCTCTTTGGTCTTCCTCTTGGTCTTTCTACTTCCACTCTTCATTCAATCATAACCTTTACTAGTGCCTGTTTTCTTATTTGATGTATGTTTAAATTCTCTAGTGATTCCGATCTTTTACCTCATATTTCTGTCACTCTCCTCCAGACAAAGTCGTTGGTATTCTTTTCTTTCCAAGTAATCTTCAGCATACTCCTGTAGCACTTTATTTCAAACGCTTTAAGTCTACCCATATTCTTCTGATTTATTGTTCATCTCTCACATCCATAGAGGAGTGTTGCCAGACAATAGCATTAGTGATCTTTATTTTGCTCTTGAAATGGATTTCATTGAGGTTAAAAACTGTGCTAAGCTTAATCATTGCGCTTCTTGCAATACCGATCCGGATTCTGATTTCTTCTTCGGTTCTCTGAGATAGTGAGTCTAAATATTTGAAACTCATAACTTGTTCCAGCTTCTCTCCTTCAATGTCGATCTCCAGTTTAACGTCGTTGTTATGACTTCCTGAAAGCATCATTTTTCTTTTTCTGTCTGTTGATTTCCATTCCGAGTTTCTTTGACACTTTATGCAATCTATTCGTGAGTTCCTGAATCTCTGCATCATCTTTACCGATTAAGTATTAATAAGTATTAAGTTATCTATCCGAACTGATCATAATTTGATGTAATTTCAATATCGAATATGAAAATGAGATTAAGAACCTAATATGTTTACTTATCCATTGTAATTAATTGAATATCACAACAATGGAATAAAGGGTTTTATTTTGCATTATTACTGCTTATGCAATCTTAAATCTTTTAAAGAATTTAATTTTATGAAAATTTAAAAGTACATATCTTCTTTTTGTAAAAAACTTGGAACGATAAAGCACTTATTTATATTAAAGAATCAATGGAAGCTCAATGAGCTCAATTTATTATTTACTATTAACCTTTTTCTGGTTCATAATATTATTAACCATTAAGCTAAATTAAGTTAAATTAAGTTAAATTTCAATATTAGTCACAGAGCTTTCTGTTTTTGTGACTCCTATAATCAATTATCCAATTCAAAAAATGTTACAGTTCCGAATGTTCGGCCACGTATGTTGAGAGAATTAATGTAATATTTTACCTGTAAGTTGGTAGAACTTAAATATGTAAAATACATTATATACAAAGCACATATTTTATTAGTCTAGTGTGATATGAAACTGTTCCAGAAACGTGGATTGGTAAATCTCCCCAAAGGAACATATTTTAATTAGCAGTGCAAAATCAAAAAGTAATTATATACGGAATTTAAGAAAAGTAAATGGAATTTTTCACTCGTTTATTAAAATAAATTAAGTATTCAAAAAATAAAGAAATATTAAGAAATCTTCATAAAAATCTCTTTCAGATTTAAATCAATAAAAATAAATAATTCCCAACGTATAATTTGTAAAAATTAAATAATCTTGAAGTAATTTATCGCCTGAAATATATGAACTTAATTCATGGGTACATAAGGAAATTAATTCAAAATTTATAATTAAAACCTACGGCTACAAAACGTACTAAATCAAATTGATCAAGAGAACAAGATTATATTCGATTTGGCTGTTTTGAAACAAGGGCAACAAATAAAAGACTAATAGAATTCCAAAAAATGGTTACTGGTTTAATTCAATACAAAACAGACGTGACTTAATAAAACCAATACTAATTGAAAAATAATTTATATTAAAAAAATATTTGTAGGTTAAAAATAATGGATCAAAAGATAAATTGACTGAGAAAGAATTTGATACTTTTATTAAATATATATTCTAAAATTAAACAGACATATGTACAACATTTAATGTATATAATTCGTGATGAAAAATCAACAGTCTTATTATATTTAACATTAATAATAATAAAAATATAATTTAATATGATTTACATCATTTAAACATTCCTGTAGACTAAGAGAAGCAATAATTATTTTTTTTATTTATTAATAAATTCGTTTTTAAAATAAAATACAGGAAGTATGTTCGAAATTTGAAAGACTGTTTTATTTTAATATAAAATATAAAAAAGAATTTCACAAATTTATTTATTAAAAGTATAAATTAAAATAAGATATAATATATCCATTTTCTATGAAAAGATTAGGATTATATATTTAATTTTCGAAAATCCATGAATAACAAAAATAAATTATTTGATTCATTTAGAAATGTTAGAATTAACGGTATATCGATATTTACAAAGATGACTTAAATAATGTCAGAAAAGTCTCTGATAATAATACGGAATTGTCTACACATCATAAATATGAGGGGTTAATCTAAATTTGCATTTCGCCAAAATAATTTATTATTTTTTTAATTTAGAAGTTTGAAAAAAGCAAATAAATACAAAAGTTTAAAATTAAAAATTAAAATATTTTTATGTTAATATACTTATTAAATATTTTAAAATTAAAAATGATATAATAAAGCAAACTATTAAAAAATCAAATAATTATTGAAAAATAAAAAATATGTTTTGTAATGTGTTTATTAAATATTTTAAAATTAAAAGTGACATCATAAAAGAAAATCCTTAAAAATAAATACTTATTTAAAAATAAAAATATGTTTTTTAATGTGTCAATTAAATATCTTAAAATTAAAAATGATAAGAAAACAATTAAAGATTAAATACTTATTTATAAATAAAAATATTTTACAGTCATAACAATTGATATATTACAATAGAAGTTGTGAAACAATTTAAAATAAATTTTAAAATAAAGTTTTAGTTTTAATGTGAAATTTATTTTATAAATTTAAAGTTTAAAATTTGCTAAATTTTAAAAATTGAATCGAAAAAAAAATAATAGATTAATTTCGGCGAGATAATTGAATTAGCAAAAAAATTGTTTTAATATGTGAATTGTTGTTATAATAAAAAAATTTTTGGTGGTGAATTATGAGTGTTGAAACTGATAATAATGAAAGTGGCATAAACGCTACTTAGGATAAACACACCCCAAGCGCCGAAAATATTCACAGCCCATCACGTCACAAATATAATTGTTACCATTTTTGGTATAAATTTATTAATTATTAATTGACTTTTTAACGTACAGAATGACAGGAATGACTTTATTTTAGGCACTTATTTATAGCCACATAATTTGAAGTTGTGAATAAAGTAAAGCCTTCAAATAAAGTCTACAATCAAATTTAGAACGTCACACAAACTCAACAAATGAGAAAATTAATGGAAATTGAAAAAAAATTTTTGAAAAAATGTCAAATAACAACGAGATATGTGATGTAGATCTTTCAAATTATCAAAGATTCATAGACATCACTTTCCATAAGATTTTCTAACGATTTAACAATCAAGAAATTTGCACAAATCGAAAGAAATTAGTCGCACCTTTAAGTCTGTATTGGTCTAGATCACAAATGCAAGACAACTCGCGGAAAAAAGATTTGAAGATACGATCTGGGACTAAAAATTTAGAAGACTCTAAATGGAGTGATTATGACCGAATTTCTCGAAAAGAGAAATCAATCAATATGGAATGCTATGACAAGCTGATTGAAAAATGCTCCTCAAGAACCTCACAGACCTCATTGATTAACAAAAAAATGTCAAATAACAACGAGATATGTGATGTAGATCTTTCAAATTATCAAAGATTCATAGACATCACTTTCCATAAGATTTTCTAACGATTTAACAATCAAGAAATTTGCACAAATCGAAAGAAATTAGTCGCACCTTTAAGTCTGTATTGGTCTAGATCACAAATGCAAGACAACTCGCGGAAAAAAGATTTGAAGATACGATCTGGGACTAAAAATTTAGAAGACTCTAAATGGAGTGATTATGACCGAATTTCTCGAAAAGAGAAATCAATCAATATGGAATGCTATGACAAGCTGATTGAAAAATGCTCCTCAAGAACCTCACAGACCTCATTGATTAACAATAAGAGTTTCTCAAAATAAAATTCACGTTGTTGAATTGGAAGTCTTTCGGCATGAACTGTATAGATGATATTCCATCCATTGAAATTATTATTGGTTTAATAATTTGAAGAAATTTAGGAGTTTTTATGAATTCAGAAGGTTTATAAGATGCCCTCGACAGTGTAATTTACTATAATTTACCATAGCGTATTTAAGAACATTTATTAGCGATGACAGAAGTTTTTCAATACCAGTGGCAATTGGTTTTGAGTACTGTTTTTTAAAAAAGTTTTGATATTATGATGGACCGGAAACATTTTGTTTCATGACAATACAAAACACGTTTCTAAATTTCTATTTTATTTCTATTTCATCTTTCTATTTTATTATTCATATTCAAAAACTCTGTAAAAAAAACTTAAACGACCTTAAAATAAAATTTTATACACTTTAGAAAAGATAATAAAAAGTAAAAAACATAATTTTTCCTTCGCCAGTCCAGCAGAAGAACAATTACAAACAAGCTTCGAACATTCAATAACTTCAACGATATTTGATAAATAATAAGTTTTACCTAATAGAAGTTTCTAGACTTAGTTCATATAAAATAGCAATAAAATCCATATTTTAAGCAGAATCCATAGATATTTAACGAAAATTTAGCAATATAATTTGTAACGAGAAAACTTCTAACTCCGGAAATGTTTAGAAGCTTCCGAAACAATCAAAATTCAGTTTCAATTCTTTTTATGCGATGAAAAGTAAAGTACTAAACTAATATAATAATGAAACTTTTTTGTTTTCATTTAACTAAAAACTAATAAATTAAAATTTTATCTAAAAATTTTACTTCGGTCTGTATACAGACCGAACTTTAACTGAAATACTTTAATTTATATTTTGTTTCAAAGTATAATATTTACAAATTAAATACATTATTTGATTAAAAAACAAAAGTATCAATTGATCAATAAACTCATTTATTGTGGATACGTAGAAATATAAACGTTTCGGTAGTTAAATAAATATTTTATCCTTTTTGATAGTCTATGGTGAAGTAAATAAGGTTTGTAGACTCGACAAGAAATAGCAACGAAATGAAATGTATTCTTACAAAATTACAATGTAACAATGATTCATTTCCCAACATATGAGCATTGTTGCTCGACACAATTCCCCAAAGAACGTGTCACATCATCGAATGTATTTTCAAATAAATTCGGAGATAGTCGACGGAAAATATTCTTATTTCATTTCTTTTGCAGTTGTTAAATCACGACACTTGAGACTCTTCTTTAGTGTTAAAAAGTGCACTATCCATGGGAGTAGAATTCAGGCTGATTGGTGGATGCTACAATAGTTCGAAACCCAACATTCTTTTAATTGTGATGTTGCCACGTGCCAAGTGTGGATTTGAACATTTCCATGAACGAGTTTAAAAAGTAAACCTTTTGATTTTTGTCGTAACTTGCAGACTTGACTGAGTATTTCAGAATAATATGGACCATTAATTGTTCTTTCTTTGTCAAGAAAAACAATTTTATTGATTCCACAACGGTCGAAAAACACTGTCGACATTAATCCACGCTTGTGAGATGTTCCACAACAGATACTGTGTGATACACATCCATGATGAAGTCTTCATTCAGAAAACTCCGATTTACTTTCGGGAACATAGAGACTGATTGGCGTTCTATCTTCAATACGCAGAATTTTTTCGTTAAATAAATGCAAATTGAAGTAGTGCAACAGTTTAGACGATTACACAGGGCAACAAAAAATGTTTCATTTCATTTTGTAGTGTTTTTTATACAAATTTCGGCGCGCTGATTGTAGTGGTAACAATTGTTTTTATGTGGCTACAGTGGTTTGTATGAAAAAGCCATAGTTTGAAAAAATCATTTTTATGGCTCCGGTAACCACTATTTTGTTATATATTTAACGATTTTCATATTAATATTGATTTTGTTATTTGTTTGTAGATAAAAATGTCATCTAGACACTGTAAATTATCATCTACCTGTTTTTACTATGTTTGTGGATATTATTTTGACCCCTCTCAAATCAAATATAAGATATCTAGAGACACGAAGTACTGCGAAGCATATGAGAAATATTTTGGAATGCACATAGGGGATCAAGATAAATCCTGTGCTCCTCATGTATGATTCTGTATGGTGGATATCACTGCTTATAAGAAACCACAGGATAAGAAGAAACTATTCTATCATGATATACCTTCTTCTATTGCACCAGTGCCACATGATGAACATTTACCTGTTCCAGAATCACCAGAACAAAATGAAGCCTGCAGTAATTTAATTAAACAACATTTATTCAATGACATTAAAATAACGAAAGGTAATCTTCAAACTCTAGGTGTATTGTATGCCTCTCAGTATCATGGTTTTTCTGACTTTACTCTTGAAGGTTTATACTCCATCCACACCTTTAGCGTTGATCTTTTATAGTAATATTTTTCGCACTCAGTCCTTATATGTCGATGATAAATTTCGGTAGTCGTGCCCTATCCCCAGAAATATTATCTTTCCTTGCTCAATCGGATCTGTGCTCATAAATCCACGAATAGTTTCTACGGATATAGTAGGGTCATTGTAAGTTCAGAGATCGGGAAAATATTGGCAGTCACAATTATTCTAGCGGTTTCAATCATTTTATATAGACGTCTTTTTACTGTGAATTTATTGTCATCGTCATCGTGTCTCTCACCGCAAAACATTGTTTTTGGATGGTACAGCGACATTTAAATTTTGGATTATCTTTTTACGCGACAGAACACAATTCGTGAATTGAAATCTGAAATTCATCGACACAATTAAAATCGAATTTGAAGACAAGATATTGAAGTCGTTCACGCAGAACCAATGGTTAATTGAAATATATCTCTATCTTTGTCATTATTTTTGTTTCTAATACTTGAAATTTTGTCTTACTATAATCACAAAACATGGTATATAGTTTTTTCAACAAGAAACCACGATTTTGATGGTCTCAAAAGAATTAAACCGATATTCGAAGAATGGAATAAGCATAAATTCATCCTTAACACCGCCTAAACTTTCATTATTCGAAACATCGGTTCGTTTAATTCATAAATATAGTTTATATTTAGAACCAACAGTCGTGTTTGTAAATTATATAACAAGTTTGTTTTTGTCATTAATTCTAATTTCAGAAAAGGAACAATTTAAGCAAAAATGCGGGACTTAAAAAGAATTAATTTATCACTAAATTGAAATTTTTCAAAAAAGCATATCTCTCAAATATAAATACAGATTTATTTTAACAACACTTTCACAATAAAATCAGCATTGATGCAGTAACACAGATCATATGATTCACACAATTTTATAATTAATTAATTAATTAATTAATATATATATATATATATCCTTTTTTACGCGATTATCGGTTCTTGAAAGTCATCGCGTAAAAAGATATACAATTTACATTAAAATATCCATTTCGTTCCAATGTTTGCGATTATTCGCGTAAAAGCGAATATCTGCGTAAAAGAGAAACAAATTCAGGTGTACATATTTTTATTTATAACAAAAATGAAAACTTTCAAAATAAATACTTTCAACCGAACTAGAAATCATTTTATGGTGCTTACTTCTTACGATATTATCAATATGGCTAGCAGATGTGTCACAGTTTGTATTATCTTGTGTTAGTTGATGCACTAACGGTCTCTTATTTTGAACAATATATTATGTAATACGCTGTTGTTTTTTGTACAATTTTCATCCCAAAAATTCTTTACGGAGGATCTCGTATATAAATTTACATGTAATGGGTGTAATGCCACATACATTGGAGAGATGTCCCGTCATCTCTGTAGGAGAATCCAAGAACACGGTTGGAATGTAGGTGAGAGTAATATTACAGAGCACAGAAAGGGTTAATTCAAACAAAAATATAAACATAAAATTTTAAAATCTGTGTTCATGGTTTAAGAACTATTTGGAGAGGGTGGCCTGTGAAGCACTAAATATCAGACCTTTAGACTCTAAGATTAATGTGCAAACGGGTCTATCAAAAACCCTATTGAGCGTGTTTAGATGACATAGCAATTCATTGATGATATAATCACTGCTTGCCTATATAAGCTTATTTTAAATTTTTTACACTGAAATCGCGTAAAAAAGAATTCGTGTCTCAATATCAAGTCGCGTAAAAGTGAATTCGCGTAAAAAAAGGATAAAGTATATATAT
>MQRK01239033.1:10779-24006 GCA_001938485.1 Girardia tigrina | reverse complement strand
TATATATATATATATAACAATAATAATACTTTTATAAAAAGTGCTTTTGGTATTTTTTTAAATTTAATTGGTATTTAAAAAACCATTGACAAATTATTCTCTTTTATCTTTAGAAAGACTTATATTACCAACCTTTTGATAAAGAAAACCCCAATATTTTTCTAATATATATTATAATTTATATTTTCGAAGTTGTCAGCATCTTGATCTATACTCTAGATTCTAGAGGAATAAATATAAAACCAAACTTGACTGACTTTAAACTTTTATTTAAGCAACAATAAACTTACTTTTACTTAACTTTTCAATAAATCTAAATTGATAAAGTTGGACAATTTTAATTAATAAATTTACACAATCGATATTTTACATATTAATGTTTTGAAATAAAACGCCGTATATCTAAAACAACCTAACTTCCAATGTGAGTCATGTCATAAAACAATGATTTCCGCATTCAAACATTAATTCACCTAAAATAATTACCTATCTTTCCTGAATTAAAAGAGTTGAGAAGATTGTTTATTTGTTTATGAAAAGCACATAATAAACAGAATGTTTCCTTTTGGAGTAGAAACATTAAAATTTGTTTATTAAATTTATAAGAAGTTCAGTTGGGATAATTATCTCAAAAGCTCACTTATGTACATTTTCTCACATACATTATTTAATGTGTAATTGTCAGATAATGTTGATCGGATCATCACGAAAGTCGGAATGATCAGAGAAAATGTGTCAATAAATTGAGCAATTTTAATTCTTATTCAATAATTAATCATAAATGAATTAAAAGAAAAAATTAATTAATAGAAGAAATTAATTAATAGAAAAAAATATCATTAATATAATAAATGAATTTAATATATATAAAAAAGAAAATATACAGTGATTTATATAACTCTTGATAGATCTGAAACGAAAAAAGATGTTCGTTTTTTTTTAAAAACATTAACTTTGTTAGAAAATTTTTATTCGTATTTGAATACCATCAAGTGGAAAGAAAACCATATAAACTTTAACAAAATTTTTAAAATTAGACGTTTTATTACCTTTTAAAATTTTAATTGTCGGGCCAGAAATTAATAGATGAATTGTATTTAAAATAGTTTTAGAACTTAAATCGCTTTTATTATTATTACTTCAAAGAAAGAAATTGTAAACAGAAAAATTATGAATAAAAGAATAAATTAACAAACTACTAAATAATACATTTTTTAATAAAATTTTAAATATTTGTATCTAAATTACACAAAAACAAGCAGACTTTTTTCAATTACAAGAGCTTTTCAAAAAGTCGAATATTTGATTTTATTTTTTAAATAGATATTTATAATTGCCAAAGCATTTGTTTCATTAGTACTAAAAATATTTTACTGTTAAATCGAGTCCAAAGAAAAAAAAGAAATCTTAAGTGAATTAAAAAAATAAATTAAATCATTAATATATTACGATTACACTGAATTTGAAAAATAATTCATAAAATATAATATAATATTCTAAATGTTTCAACCCAGATATATCTACTCAGAGCTGAAGATGATGATGAAATAAAATAATTATTTTATTTTTTCGAAAAATATGTTATGGAACAAATTAAATTAATTAATTCACAATCCGAAATTTATTTGATTTGCAAATATGTAAAAAAAAATAAGTTCATAATGAAAGTCTTTAATGTAATTAAATGAAAAGCTTTTCCTTTTCAATATGATTTCTTTACAATATTAAATGATTTATGGAAAAATATTTTTTTGGAAATATAACTGACATACCTTTAGTCAATCTTAATAAATTAATATTTATATTATTATTGTATTAAATTTAATTAATTAATTTTTTTATTAATAACGTTGAATAAAAAATTACTGAAATAAATTGAAAATTTGGAATCTCAACATGCTTTCAAAGCAATACCAACGGTATCGCGTCAATTCAGCGCGGAAAATTCAACGAGGCGACAATTCAGCGAGGCGACAATTCAGCGAGGCAACAATTCAACGCGGCGACAATGGAGAAATGGAAGCGACTCGAAATGGATGTGACGCACACGTCTGAAGGAAAATTCATGACACTGGTCGATTGCGAGCCGGGACGATTCACAGTTTGAATGAAGATCGCCTCAGAATGCGACATGGACTTCTGTGCTGCACTGAGAGCTGTCTTCAAAGAGTTTGGACCACCGCAAGAAATTCTGATGGACAACTTCACCACTCCTGGAGCTGCTATTACTGATGGAAACCGAGATTCGGTTTCGGTGCACAGATCGGCCCAGTGTCATCGGACCGTCAAACGGATGGCGGTGCGCAGCGAAAGACCGATCCACGATATGGTGGCGTTGTATAACGCCCCTCAAAATTCGGCGGGCGTGATTCCGGCATCCACGGTAAGTGGAATTCACCATCCCAATCAAGTTGAAGTTGACGGCATCCCATACCATGTGTCTCATGTTAGACGCGTGCCAGTTTTGGGGTCAGCAGAGCCAGTGAAGGGTTTGCCGGAACTGTGGGTCGATCCAGGGTTGAACACCTACGGCTGTAGCTACAGCTCCGATTCTGCAGACGAGCAGCAGTGGAATCAGGCGACGAATCAGCCTTGCTGACTTGTTGCTTTGCTGAATTGTCGCCTCGTTGAATTGTCACCTTGCTGAATTGTCGCCTCGCTGAATTGTCCGCGCTGAATTGACGTAGATCCAATACCAAAAGTTCAAAATTTTACGAAATAAATTTTTTCTTGTTGGGATAAATAGATGAAAGATAATATTTATTAAGTATTCATTTTTAAATTTATTTTTCTATCAGAAAGGCTTTTTTGATCTCTTGTTCAACTTGGAACAATTTAACTCCCAAAGATACATACATGCACGTGCTGATAGATATTATTCAGCAACCGCTTTCGATTCATTTTAAAAGTCTAAATCTATAAAGCAAAAATTATTATTATTTGACGAGTATTTTTCGTAATATTTGCCTTCGTGAAGTACCTATTCCGGACGTATCAAGTTATCGTACAAAATTCACTGTTTCTAACGCGTGACGATTCAATCCATAAACCGATCGTTTTGGTTTGGCAAAATAAATGAATAAACCTCAAAACGTCTCAACATATACCGATCGTTAAAATCGTAAAACACCGACTTTTCGAGCTTTTTCACTTTAAACCATCTGCAACAGTAGTGGTACCGATGTCTATTTCTTCAAATCATCGTTCTGAATTAATATAGGTTGATTTCAATAATGGAACATTTTCAAGGTTGATATCTCCAGAACGAAATCTTTTGAACCATTGTCGTGCATTGTTTTATGTAACGATATAAGACCCCATCCCTTGATTTATTTGTCGAATTATCTCAACAACGGATTGACCTAATTTGTTAAAATAAAATATATCGTACGAAATCGATTCTTGAGACGTTTGCTACATCACATGAAAATAACAAGCATTTCCAGAGATAGTACGAATTATTCTGTACAAGATGTAATATTAAAACGCAAATTTATTTAGGAAAGATGAACTTAAATATGTAACACAAACCCTGAGAATTTCTCCGAGAACCATGTTACAGCAAAGAAATGATCGTATTCCAGAGTAAGTACGAAAAAATTATATAAGTGTAGTAGACTATCAGTAACCGATTGTGTTGAATGTTATGCCTGAAATATTCATTGGCGTTATTTTTAGTAACATCATTTTCTCAAGGTCATTCTTGGCAGTCAATTTTCAGTCATTTAGCAATAATGAGACGCTCTGGAAGTGAGGATATTTCTACAGCGAAAATAGTCCAAGTGTTTGCCTTGTGTGAGTTGCCATTGAAGCAAACCAATATTGAATCAGGTTCATCGAACGAAGTTGTTCATGTAAATCTCCTTTTGGTCAACCGTGAGCAACGATAGTATGTTTGCTACCGATGAAAATACATTGTTGAGAGAACAATTATCCTCCATCAAAACTGATATGTTTAGAAAATAAGTGCTCAGGTGCCTTTTCTATCCTCTGTTATAACAATTAAGCGAAAGTTGCTCGACGAAATCCTGAATTAATGCAAAGATACCAACAAGGAAACCTTTGCTCTCGAAAGAATGCACATAACCATTCAGCATTTAGACGCAAATATCTACACTGGTTACCAGAAGATTGGATTATCGTTTAATTCGTTCATCAGTTCAAGTATTTCGCACTATTTTCGTTACAGTACACTTAAGCAAGCCTTTGGTATTTGATTTCGGTTTTCGTTTGGGGCTCCTTCTCTTTATCGGGACCGGGATGTTAATAAGCAGTATTAATACTGATAAATATATCTCTTTCCTCTATAAGCACCTGAAAGGATTGATTCAATGTCTGCAGTTTACCATTTTTAGTATAACGGGAGCCTGTCAACATGTGTGAAAGGTCTGAGATTGACCAAGACACAGTCCATATCTAAATCCAATAGAGAAACTGTCGGATTTTCGATGAAGACGAAAATTGCTACTCTTCAGTAAACCAGTTTCCGACACTTAAGAGATTCCAGCGTTACACCTTGAGGAATTGTAGGAAATTATCAAAGAAGATATCACAAAGAATCATCACTAAACATCTGTTTTCCGCGACAAAAAATATGATTTTCCGCGGCGATAAGTTGATTTTTCCGCGGCGCGGCGTGAAAAGTCGGATGAGATTAGGAGATTGTGAATCATTCGCAAATATAAAGAACAAAAATTAAAAAACTATATAATGATTATCCAAAATATATTTCATAACAACAATAAATATAGCTTCACTTAGTCTAATTAAACTAACTGTTGTTATAAAATACGGAGCAATAAGCCAACAAGTTCTCTCGTGCCAGTGACATTCTCAACGGGCTCAGCACAGAGCCATACTTGGAAAACGAGCGTTATACATCAACTGACGACACTGGAAGAGCCAAATACGCTCTTGCCAACGCGTGAAGCTTCGGAATTCTATCTGCCATGGCATTCCAGAAAGACAACGTATCTTCACATGCACTCTCTCGAGCAACCACGTCATGATATATTTGCCATTCGTTTACCACCGCGGACAGCAATGGAATGTTGAAGTCGCTCATTTCACGAGATAGCAATGGCAAATGTTTGTGCTCAAACATTCGAATGCTTTTGAAAAGGCTGTTTAGTACCTTAAACGTACTTGGACAGCTTTGCAGCAGCATTCGTTATCGCTTTCTCGCAGGTGTTTGTAGTGTATGACAAGACTGGGTTGTCCATCCATGACAGGAAATATGTTATCTCAGTGTATATGCTTATGTAATGATTCATCACTGTTCTTAAGCCTATCGGGACAAATATCATACTGCTTCCTCTAGTTGTTATGGTTTGTTTATAATTATGTGTCATAATTTGTCACAAAACCCATATTACAATTTACGAAATAGTCATAATCTATAATAAACAAATCAACGGAAAATCAAAAAAAGAATAAAAGAAATAGAGTCAATTAAAGAGTCATCAAATAACCGAAAACTATAAATTAGTTTTTCTTTCCCTTAAATGTCACCCTAAAGAAAATACAATAGTGATAAATGGTTTATAGGATTTGAATCAGGAATTGAGAATCTCTTGGAGAATAATTTGAGATTTGACGATATAATGAATTGAGAGATTGAATCTTGACTGAAGGAAAGCAAAATAAATTTGATTTTGAATTTTAGATTAAAGGATTGAATTGATGACACTAAAAATGAATTGGAATGGTGTTCGATAATAGAATAAAATTCTTCAATAATGCAAGAAGTGTTTTCAACGAAGAATAATAATTCTCAGGTAAAGTCCCAACAATGAACAATAATTGATGATCAAACGTATTATATGAATTTTCGTAAATCTCGTTTTAACATTTAATTTTTGAAATAATTCAAATAGTATTTTTTATTATGACAGTGAATATTATCTAATTGATAACTAAAATAAATCATTTTAACTATTCTTTTATTATTCTAATTCTTTATTCTTCCTGGTCGATATTTGAGGCCTACTAATCATATTGAAAAATTGAAAATTAAAAGTAAAGGTAATAAAATATAATCATAAGTGATTTCAATATAAATATTTATATAGAAACACTTAAATTACTGTGAGAACAATAATTGATAAATTAGTGGCAATAAAAATCTCACTTTTTAACAATGATAGAAGCAGGTTTGCATGAAAGATAATTGATAATTGTATTGTCCAAAGGACAAAGAGCCTGTTTGGTCAAATGTTTCTCGAGACAAGCAGTACAAAATGTATGATTACAATTTGCCACAAGTGGATCAACTAATGGCTGATTGCAGATCTAAATTAATATTGACCATATAAATCTATTAAAATTAAAAAGTTATCATATTGTTTTAATATCAATTCTCGTATATTTTTTAATTTAAAGGTGCAGAAATCAGGAACAATAATGATGATATTATAAAAATTTTTTATGGGAATTATATATTTGCGCAGAAAATTTTACCAGTAGAGAAGACAAAAATTTGAATTAGGTTCTAGTTACTAGAACTTATTCAATTTCTTTCTTTGGATGGTTTCTTTATGAAGGTATTATGTTAACTGAAACAAAAAATGGTGTCATGTAAATACTCAAATATTTTCATTCATAAATAGTTGAATTTTCTTCTTTACTGTTAACAGAAGTCTCAGATTTGACAGAGATAGTATTGTTTTCACTTAAATCCATCACTCAATGTTTAACACTTCTTATTCCAATCTGAACTAACTTGAAGAAAATTATTTTATTAAAAAAATATTTAATTTAAATCTTATTTTTAAAGTAATTTTAAAATTACTTTTTATAATCATTTTTAAACATTAATTTGATTTTAATTATTTAAACATTTACAAAAATAAAATCAATAAAATTATTTAAAATTTACAATAATAAAAATTTAAAATTTTAATATTAAATCTAAATTTGAATAAACTAGTTTCAGATTATAAGAATTAAAATATTGATCACCTATCTGAATAGGAAAGACACAATCCCAAATCAACACACAACATTTAAACATGCAAACACTATATACCATTTTCCGGTCAAATTGAACATTTTATAAATGAATTGCAACATTTTATTTTTCAAATTGAATATTTTACCAATGAATCGCAACATTTTGTTCAAAAATTTAAATCAAAAATTTTAACTAATAACTAACCTAATAAATAAGTTAGGGTTAATATTAAATATAGAAATATAAAAAAGAAATTAATTTGTTTTAATTTATTTAACGCAATTTCACGCTTTATTTGTGTTGATACACAAAATCTTCCTCACATTTACTAAACCTGGTTTCTATTATGCATTTACACATGGAATAAAACATTGTACTTATTATAAAATGACCGAAAATAAAGCACTATTCATTATTATTCTGTTTCAAAATAAAAGTCAATAGTCAAAATTTACTATTTAGTGTAGGAATCGAAACATACCATAAAATATATATTTCTGTGGGTAGTCGATACAAATATTTACTGTGTTTTTCCAATAAAATATTTTATTTAACAAAAGATAAATAATTAACATTTACTTATTTCCAATACATTATACAGGGTGATCATAAAGTAACTACCGGGTTTTAAACTGCAATAACTTTTTTTGGAAAAACATTATGAAAAAATGGTTTTAAATAACAAAAAAGCATTTATTAAAATTTAATAATATTCAACAAAATAACCATCGACACCAATACAATGTTTAAGGCGTTCATGAAAAGACTTAATGGCATTTTGGCACATTTCACCATCCATTTTTGCCGCTTTTTGACAAATAAAATCTTTAAGTTGCTAAATTGTTTCTGGTTTTCTCTTATACACTTCATTCTTCAAATTACCCCACACAACAAAATCGAGTGGTGTCAAATCAGGTGACCTGGTCGGCTATACATATGGACCACATCGTCCCAGTCAACGTTGTGGAAACGATTCATCCAGAAATTGTCGCACAATCACTGGGCAGGTGCTCCATCTTGCTGGAACACAGCTTTCCGTTTGAATATTCTTGATAACGATGGCATAAAGCAACTTTTTAATATATCCAGGTAAAGCGCCGTTTTTATGTTTCCTTCAATAAAAAAGGGCCCATAAACACGAGTTGAAGACAACCCCATCCAAACATTAATTTTTTCACTAGCATGTGACCTCTGAAATGTTTCAGTGCCCCAAATGCGACAGTTATGTCTTTTACAATGTTATTAAGATGGAAAGTTGACTCATCAGAGAATATCAGGTTAGTAAGAAAATTTTCATTTGCATCTATCGATTGAATTAACGTTTCACACATAACATGTCTAAGAGCGCAATCTTCTTCATACAAAAGTTGCGTGGCTTGAATTCTGTAGGGGAACATTTTTAAGTCGTTTCGTAATACTTTTTGAACAGTTCCATAAGAGCAAATCAGAGTTGACAACGATTTCCTGATAGAAGATTGGGGTTCTTGCTTAAAATATTCTACTATCTCATTTTTCTTTTCATCATCAATTGGTGGTCTTCAGATTTCGGGGCATTTAGAATGCTTCCTATTTCTTCAAACTTTTTGAAGATGCTTCTAATACTTTTTTCTGTTGGAATATTTTTCCATTTAATTCGTTGAAGTTCTCTTCTTACTAAAGTCCCTGACTCATGCTTCGCAAATAAAATAACAATTTTTTCACGCTGATTTACATCCATTTTGAATCTTACGCTTAAAACAATAACAACAATTAATACATTTAAAAAAAAGTACATTTAGTTAAATTTTAAAGAATAAGCTTCAAAATGTCTTTATAATTAAAAAGAAATACAATATAATTCAAAAGTTATTGTAGTTTAAAACCCGGTAGTTACTTTATGATCACCCTGTATATTAGAAACTTGATAAACTTTTTTTATATTTTGAAAATTTCACAAAAAGTATCTGAAATGATATCAATAATAGGTGACCCTTAATAGCAAGTAGAGTTTATTACAGTTTCATGAACCTAAAAATTACTTAAAATTTAAGATTCTGAAATAAATTTGCTTAGGTTTTCTTAGATACTACTTTTAATAATCTTAAAAGTAAACTTAAAATCATAAAATCAAAATATAAAATTGATTTTTAGTGCTAATTCTTTGAGATCATAAGGTTTTTAAAAGATTAAAAATATATCAACATTATAGCATGTTTTATCAAAGATAATATTTGATTTCTTTATACTTTCTGAACTTCATATGTTAATTTTTTTTACTTCATTAGTGTTCTCCATTAATAGAAACTCATCCTTCAAACGTTGTAAATTATTGTAATACATTTTGTCAATTTAAAGTATTTATTTTTTCTAATTAATTATTTTATTTATATTCGTAAATGTATCTACATCTATGATACACTTGGAAATTAAATAACAATTTTTTATAAATAACAATTTTTTATTAAATAACAATTTTATTATAAGCATCATTTTCAATAAAAAAGTAAATAGACAAAAAGATAGATACTGTTAAAAAATATAAAAACAAAATAAATTATTTATTGAAATTTCGTAAGTTTAATATTTGTCGCCGTGGATTTTGAAATAACATTCAATTTTTTCAATTTATTTAATCTTTAATACCGTCAGAATTTTGACTTTACTTTATTGAATACTTTATCCATTACAGACAAACAGACAACATTATTTATTTCATTTAAAAACTAGATAGAACTCTCCATTATCCGGAACATACTGAAGAATAAAAAAATCATTTCACATTGAAATATAAATAAACTTGAATATAATCACAAATGAAAACAATCAGACTGTACTCTTTAAAAAAGAAATTGTTTCCCTTGAAAAAAATGTAAAGAATTAGGAATGACAGCTGTCGTTACAAAGTTCTATCAACGATCCTTCAACTTATATTTTTTAAAGTTTATAATTAAATAATTTAGTTATTAATATATTATTTCGGAATCCATATTCGACGTAAAATATAAATCTTGGTATAATTAAACAAAAATAACTTAGTATAAAAAACAAAATATTGTCTGATAAATCATAAATAAAATTTTAAATTAATAAATTTAAATTTTTAATAAATTATCAAAAAAAAATTTTAATTTTATTTTTTTAATTAAATTATTTAATTAAATTAATTAAATAAATTAATTCATTTTTATTTTAATTAAAAATCCTTATTGGGTTCGTGATTAAGATCAAGATTATATGACTAAATTTTATTTCTATCACATAGTACATTTTACAAACAAATTTATGAGGAACAATATCTTCAATTTGCATAAACCAGATTTTTTAAAATTCTAAAAATTAAAAATTTATTTACAATTTTTGTCAATTCGCAATTTGATTTTAGATATTAAAAATCATTTTCAATGTAAATTTTACTGCTAATTTTTTTTTTGATTTTAAACATTATAAAAATTATTCCCGATTTAAATTTCGATTTAAAATTTTGTTTTTCTAAATATATTTATTTTCCCTTTTAATTTTAAATGTTATAAAATTATTTTTAATTTAAATTTTGATTTTAAAAATCATTTTCTAAAAATATTTATTTTCACTTTTGATTTTAACAATAACTTTAAAAATACTTTTTAATTAAAATTTCCCTTTTTAAATTAATCTTCTAAAACTTATGTAAATAATTTTTTGTACTTATTTGAATTATGAGTTTACGTTTGAAATATTCAAAAATTTAATTTCACCAAAAACACCTAACATTCCTAAATTCGAATCTAAAAAAATATTTAATATACATTAATATTATTTTACATTGATTTATTTAAATTTTAATTTATTCGTCTTCATAACTGATATTTCTCTAAGTTTTTTACTGCTGAAACCAACATGATTTCTCATAATAAATTCTGTGAAAAAAATATTTTACTTAAGGAAAAAAAGTTTAAAAGTATTGAAATTTCTTGTAATCGACGGTCCTCAATAACAAAAAAGGGATATTAAAAACCAAAAAGTATTTTATCTTTTTACAGTTTATTTTCGAAAAAGAAATGGTTAAAACACATGTAGCTTTACTCAAAACCAGGGACACGCGTGTTGGGAGTGTGTTCACCACTTATAACTAACAATGAGCATTACGTATGAAAAACATGGATAAAAAAGAACTGCTTATAGAAATAATTAGCTTAAGTTATAGGAAAAATTAACAATACCCTAAATCCAAAAAGAAAACCGAAACTGAACAAATAAATATTTCATTCATTTTAATAATAAATAATATTGTAACTGATTTATCTTGATCAATTTAGGGCGATAAAAACATGGATCAACAACGATAAATAATCAGTTTATGGATATTATTAATTCATAATGTTTAAAACTGTGACATGTGTGATAAATGTTTAGTTTTACTTATTAATAATATTTGAGTTATATATGGATAATATTTTTGAAAATCTAAAAATCAATCAGTTCTTGAAATTCTTAAACTTTACAGATCTTCCAATGAAAGACGTTTTCCTTTTCATTGGTTTTGTATTTTAAAATACTCAAACTAATGTTCTTTTAAATGTTCATTTCTGGAAACTTTTCCATTTAAATAGTTGCACGATTTTCCAGTAAAAAAATCCTTTTTTGTCAATTTATTATAATTGGAAAATCAACTTGATATATAGGTACGATATGATGGGATTTATATAAAGTTGATTCCAAATTCTAAATCACGTCATCACTTTGTAGAGCATGCTGTGTACCGCGCGACTTTAGGGTAAAGAAACCAATTTTTCTATTTTCCCCATCATTAATATCGTTAATGAAGCAAAAGTAACAGCTGACAATCGGTAGTTAATGTTGGCCTTAATTAAACATTAATCAGAAAATTTGTTAAACATAAATTTGAAAACACCAAAGAAGTTGGAATAAACCTAAAATATAGGATAGCTTTCATAAAGAGACCATTCATTTTACCAATTTGTAATATTCCATTTTAAATTATGATAAGAATATCAATCTTATAACTTTGGAAAATTGTGTATAAAATTATTCTATAAATTAAATCCTTTTTACTCTACGCTTTCATTTACATTTTGTTTAATGTAAGTCATAATTTTCTGGATCAATTAATGAAAGTAAAAGAAAGAGTTATAAAGGAACCTAGAGAAGTTTCACCATCATATTAATCCATGTGTCATCCAAAATAATCCCTCACACGTTATTCTCAATCAATTTCATCAATTATCAAAATAGGATAGCCATCACTAATTGGATTCAAATATTCCCTCGTACAAGTGATTCCATTTCCAATACAATAGAATAATTCCCCTTGGGTGTTTTCAGAAATAATCCCGCAAATAAAATATTAACCTCAATTGATTTTATCCGTCACAAAAAAATGTGTCCAAAATTATATCAATATTAAATCAAGTTTTTATTAATCGCATCATAGTATTCATTAACCCTTTCCAGCCCAAATTATTATTAAGCAAAATACTGGAGCATTGAATATCCGTTACAATGTTGATTTAAATTGCTAAGAAACAAGTGAGAATCGCGCTTTTTTGCATTCTAATATATGTAGTTTCATCTATTAGACTTTTTAGAAACTACTGTTTAAAATTTAAATTAGGTAAAAGAGATAACTGTAATTTAATTTTTCAAATATGTTGCCATATGTTAAATATCCTTTGAAAAAATTCTCAAAAAAATAACCAAACCAATCTTTACATAATTTTACCACTATTTAACCTAATTTTATTTTATAAAAAGGCTTATATATTTCATAATTTCATAAAAGGAAAGCGTAGAGTAAAAAATTATTTTAAATTATTTTAAATTATTTTATTAATTTAATTTATAAAATAATTTACAAATAATTTTATACACAATTTTCCAAAGTTATAAGATTGATATTCTTATCATAATTTAAAACACCTTCACTATTCTACGATGTCACTTCATAGGTAGCAGTGATCAAAACGCAACCTTCACACCACAATGTATTAACAATGTATTAATTTCGGGACCAATACCGACCTTAATCCCGGGATCCCGGAATTACGTAATTTTTTAAATTTAATTTTTAATCTAGTTCAAATTTTAATTATTTTAATATACATATATTGGGTTGGCCAAAAAGTCATTGCGTTTTTGAGTACTCCTAATAAAAAGCTTGAAAATATAAAACGATGTGATAAATTTAAATTCAATTATATATTCTGAAACCTTAATTTTCAGACTATGTTTATACAAAATATTAAATGATTTTGTTTTAATTTATTACTTTACCGTCAATTCGAAATGGAAAATCAAAA
>MQRK01239030.1:0-16900 GCA_001938485.1 Girardia tigrina | reverse complement strand
ATATATATATATATATATATATATATATATATATATATATATATATATATAAATGTGTACGTATATATGTATATGTGAATTAATGTTTAAAGTTTGTTTTTTGTTTAAAAATATTGAAAATAAGCGGAATCACCGCACAACTTTTTAAAATAAAAGTTTTTTTTCGAATTTCATGTCTTTGATCAAATTGAAAATCGTGAATAATAATTTCACAGTTTTATTGAGTTTGAAAACCAATCTTTCGGTTTTCAATTTGAAAGAAAAGATTTTCAATTTCGAAAATCTTTTCAGTTCCGTTAATAACATCAATAATTTGGACTTAATGAAATGCAATTTGTTCTATGTAAAAAATATCAATTACTTGAGAATGAGAAACATTTGGATTTCTATAAATTCGATGATTTCGATGAAATCATTCTCTCCATTCCAAACCGTCCTTCAAATACGGAGATTCAACAAATTAGTGACAGTAAAATCGTGCGATATATCGCGAGAATTGTGCGCGTATTGTCGACGATTGTCCGCGAAGAAAGTGACTTGTTGAGTCTTTTCAATTTGTCCGAGGTTATCTCAACTATGTTGGACAGTAACGAAAGAGAACGAGAAACTCTTGAGGACTATAATTCTTGATTGGGCGCGCTACGCGAAACCATATATGTTAATTTATCGTTATTATTTAAATAAAATAACCTTTAAAGGCGGAATCTCTGCACAATTTTCTCAGCAATAAAAAAGTTAAATCAAATTATCTTAACCTTATTTTACTAATTTCATCGGCATGTCAGCACCGAAAGTTATGACGCTAATTTGTAATCCAAATTCAAATTGTTTCTCCATGACTAATTATGTGAAACGGCGGAATCCGACGAATTATTGAAGAAAATTATCGAAGATAAAAAACCATCGATCGGAACGAAAGCGCGGGATTCAGACGAAAAATTGATTCCGTCGAAAGATGAAAACGGAAATGGGGAACGCAAAATGGCCCTCATCAGGGCCCCAACTAATGATTGCAAACAAAAAAGTTGAGGTTGAAAAATTAAGCTTAAATCAAAGAAATATTTTTAAATTATTGTTTTAATTAAAAGGTAAAGTAGAAATCTATTTACCTTTTTACCAAACTTTGTATTTCTCCGTTATTGGGTGGAGGGTGCAATAATGGAGCTTCTTCTAATGGAGCCTCAGCACTTGAGGTTCCTGGTCTCGTAGTTTTTCATCCTAGAAAATATTATCCATTAAATTACTTTCAAATATCATTAATTCTTCAATATCATTTTTGTCAATAGCTTTAAACGTCATTTCATCATCAATGTTCATCTTATTTTGGAAGTCGATTTTCGTTATTTAAATTATTATTCTCTCTCACATGTTGAAATCCATCAACATGTTAATTCTGTTTTTCTCGTGTCAAAATCATTGTTTGTTAAAGTTTCCACTTTTCCTTTCGGTTGAAGTACATCAATATATTGATATTCTTAATTTTCTCTTTGGTCGTTGTGCGTCAAGAAAAATTCAGCTGTTTCTCGTTAAAGTCCATTAACGATATCTTTCTGATTGAAGTTCATCAATCTTATTATTTCCAACGTGTCATATTCATTAATTTCCTCTATTGAAATCCATCACTCCCACGATTCTCTACTAATAATGCTTCATAAAGTTTTCTTGACCGAAATCCATCAGTTCAAAATTTTCTCGATTGAAGTCCATCAATCTCCATTAAAATAGCAGGATTCTGTCTCGATTGGAGTCCACCAACCTAAAGTATCAATTATTTCATGAGTTCATCGAGTTCAACAATTTTCGAACATTCATCTCATCGTTTTTTTTCAATTTACGCGTGCGTCGCTTCTCAAATTATTCTGTCTGTTATCCCGGGTATAGTAATCATTTTCAATTTTAATCTTCTCGTGGCTCCAGGCTTTTCATCGTGAATCATTTATGCGTATATCGCTTTCCTTTTAGTTATGAATTATTTTCGCGAGCGTCGCTTCTCAAATTTTCATATGGTTACATCGATCCGCAAAATCCTTTCCGTATCACATGGATCGAAGACAAACACAAGATAATCTCTAATAAGGGACAAAATATCTTCTCGATTCTCGGTTATCCATTTCTCTGGGTGGGAGGATTAATTCCTTTCTATTATCGCCGGCAAAATATCGTATTGTCTTCTCACCACCTGCTAACCTTCACCCGGCCGCGATGCTCGAAGGCGCGTTTAGCTCCACGAGGTTTATTGGCGGCAAAAATCTTTAGAGAGGCTGTTTCCTCTGGTCCCTACAAATGCGCCCTTTGTTAACGAAGACTCCGGTTTATTCTCGGTGTTTTCACGCCGCTTTTGGTCACGGTGTCAAGTCACCGGGCACTCACTGGCCATTTTTAATGGTCACGCAGTGCAAGATCCCTGAGACCTACTCTCGTGCACATATTCCTTTCCGCTTTAATCTTTCCTTCCTCAATTCGTCGTGGAGTAGGTGTCCAATGATCGAGCAGGGCTCGGTACGGGCCTTTAGAGGATTGAATGTCTTCTAGGTCAAAAAAAATTTATTCAGCGCAAAAGTTCTAGATGTTCCCCTTCGTTGTCGTCATACTCCCCGGATTAACGATATCCGTTCGAGAAGCGATTCCTCGGGTGCTCTGGAGCATCTAAAACAAAACAAAAGAAATTAAAACGAGTGACAAAGTTCCTCATCATCGACCTCCCAATGCATGAGGGCAGCACGGATGTGCCTACTGTGACGATCGGT
This sequence comes from Girardia tigrina, assembly GCA_001938485.1. Lineage (NCBI taxonomy): Eukaryota > Metazoa > Platyhelminthes > Tricladida > Dugesiidae > Girardia > Girardia tigrina. Next base: position 14,153 of record MQRK01239030.1, on the reverse strand, counting down.
GTATATAACTGTACTAACGTCCCTCAACTTTCACAACTCAGCCTTTTCACGAGTGGCGAGCTCTCATAGAATATTTTTTTTCTTTATCGTGAGGTTAGCAACCTGGGCCAAATTAAATTTTTCATGCGTGCGTCGCTCCTAAAATTGTCCATTTCTATTATCTTTCGGCCTTGCATTTATCTCATTACTCCTTTAATCTTTATTTTTAAACTTTAACATTATTTCTCTATTTAATTCTTTTATTTCTTATTTATTCTTTAATTTCTCGTCAAATCTCTTACTCGCAATGTTGTTCTCTTACCTCTGTTTTTTTCTGGAATTCAATTTAATAATACTACAAAATTCAACCTCATGGTTTCTCAACTTTTATTATAAATCAATCTCATAATTCGGATAGTCATGGTTCACTTCCTGGAACACTCGAATTTCTCTTCGATAAAATTTTGTTTGTTGTAATAACGTTCTGACCGATACAATGTGGCTGTCCAGCATTGTCTTGTATAACATCTCTTCTTTCTTTAACTGTCGTATGAAAGCTTGGGCTTGTTGCCTGCTCGGGTCCCTTTCCTTTTTATTGATTTATGTCTCTATTCATTTATATCTTTATTATACTAACCCCCTTCCTCTTTGCATCCACTAGGAAGGATACACAAGAGCGCCTCATTTGTCCATTTGGCATCTGGGTTCCCTACGATGGCCCAAGTTGTTTACGGGGACTTCCCCGGATTTTTATGGTGTATCTCACCACCTTTGATCTCTGAGACGGTCTGGCGGCATGCGCCAGTTTAATGGTCACTCAGGGCTCGGCTCTCTACTGCCCGACCCTGTGACCGGCTCCGTACGCAGACTGTACCGGTAATTGTTTGGCCAACCTCCCGCACCTTTTCATCCGGGCATAGGTCTCCTCGGTATGAGTCAGGGGACGCAGACCTTTAAGACGCGAGAGGCTACCGGGATCAAAAAAAAATAAACACATTATAACGATTCATCCTCCCAGGTTTCCACCAACCCCCCAGGTTAACAACACCTGTTCGAGCGGTGTCACCTTAGGACGGCCTGGAATCCTCGAAATAACAAACAAGAAGAAAACTTATTTGTAACATGAGAGAAGAGACTCGTCAATCGATCCGTATTGTACGAGGGCGGCCGGTTGCGTCTCCGCGATTCAGAGCCCAATCATGTCTGATCCTTTTGACCCCTCTCTTTTTTCTCAACCTTTCCGGCGGTGGACCTGAATTTCTCATTTATGGGGTTAGACCTGGCCCAGGATTAATTCACCTCATCTTTTTCATCTCTCGTTTCGATTTATTATTATACTCATCGTTTTTTTACCGTTATTTTATAGAACCATAAACTCCATTAAAAACACTTTATTCTTTGCAATCAGATGACAAAATCGTTATCTTCGTCGTCAAGATGGTTCTGGTTAACTACAGCAAGTATCCGCAGTTCCTTTTTACACCTAAATATGCACGCCAATAATCTGCGACTTTTGTCGGTATATATTTCTTAAGGAGTTTCGAACATTTGCGCTCCTTCTTAAATTGCTCCTTGATTTGCTTTACCAGATAGGGTTGGTTAGCCATCAGAATCCGTCGACGTATTTGTATGCCCTCCAGTAAGTTCACAGTCTCGGTCTGTTTTGCTAATAGTACCGGCAACTTGCTCCGTGCGTCATTCAAAATTTCTATCGTTTCTCTACGATTTAACCGCATTCTGATAATAAAATTAACTCATTATTATACTAAACATTTATTAAACACATAAATGTAAATGTTCGTTATATATAATTTCGTCGCGATAATTCAAGGTTAACAGTAACGTGGTTCCTGTTCCCCCCACAACTGCAATCAATCGGATTCTTATGATGTTGGTTCGGTTCGGTTCGCAAATCCTCAACTTCACTATAAACAACCTGTTTTTGATCCATTTAATGCGGCTCGTTCTACTTGTTTCCGCCACCTTAAGTCCTTCCACTAATTGTTTCTGGACTATCATTATACTCATTCTTAACAAAATATTATTTATAATGAATCCAAAACAAGGAGACCAATGAATATTTACATTATTAAATAATTAAATAAACGAATAGTCAATACGTTATAAAACAGAACAAACAAAATAGAACACAAAATTTAAATGTAAGTCAATGTTAGAGCGAGTGGGGATGGCCATGTATGAATCGCTGGTAGCGGGTATTGAGGAAGTACATCCTACGCCTCAATCCGCACCGAAGCTGCTCTATCTCCTCCTGGTCGCGCTTCAAGGCCGCTTGTAGGATGGAGATCTCATCCTGCTGTCCCACTATTTGTTTGTGGAGTCTCTTGTATCTTCGATGGCTCCTTGATACTTTTTTGAGAAGACTCTTTCTTCAAGTTAATTTGAACTTCACCTGTCTTTGTTGCCAGGCTAGGGCTTCTGTGTTCTTTTGAATCCTTTTGATTAGTTCCTCACAACTCTGGAACAATTGTTATAAGTCCACCGACTCTGGTGTTATCCCTCTAGCTCGGTGGCAGGCACAATCCGCTGATCCCAGAGCTGGTTCAATTTTGATGCTGTCCATTTCTATAATGAAAATGGTGAGGTTAATTTAATCATGACGGTTATAATATAATATCGTTGACACTATCCTTTCGAAAATAAGATTTTATCCACATCTGTCTCCACATTCCCCGATAGATTATTATATTAGTTTTTGGTTCTTAATCATATTAGAACAAAGGCTCGGATTTAATACATTTATTTGAGTTATTTATCAAAATTAACACTAAAAGTTCGTAAATCGTTCGATCTTATGTTGTCTTTGCAATTTCCGACGATCTGCCTCCAACTTCTCGGTCTTTGGATTATACTTAATTTTCCATTTCAAGTATGTGCCACGTCTAATTTTCTTCACGGCGTTTTGAGCATCACCGAGGTATCAATAAATATCAAAGTCAATAAATAACTTAATTAAACCAACTACAAAATTATTATTTCTTTGATGAAAACCTTTAAAGTCAATAAACCACTAAATTAAATTACCGAAAATCATTACTTCTCAATTAAAATCTTTAAATCAATAAATAATTAAGCTAAATTAAACATAAAATCGTTACTTCTTCAATTAAAACTACTAAATTAACTTATCCATAAATCATTATTTCTTCAATTAAAATTCTTTAAAATTAATAAACAACAAAAAATGAATTAATCATAAAATTAATGAATTTTAATTAGTTATCAGCATATAGATAAATGTTGTCAGCACACCCTATTTACAAAACTAAGAAAACGACTCCGTTACGCATCAGAGTCCAAGGACCACCCCCCCGATCCCTTGGACACGGAGACGAACCGTAGTCGTATCCTTGACTCCAAATAAATACATTCCAATACTCTATTTATACCCTTTGTATCTAAGCAATTCATTAAAATATCGAAACATTTAATCCGCAAGTATTAATAATAGAATAAAATATTGTTCGGTGCACCGGGTATTTATACTATATTGGCTTATCGTATAACCCGACACACACTGCAATTTTGAAAGGACAGGATGAGAGAGGATGATAATAATTATTATCGTCCGCTTATCTGTAGACTGCCACCCGACTTAAGGACACCGATGCCACCTGTCCGTCGGTGCATGCACGCCAATCGGGATTCTCGGAAATGCGAGCCGTCACAGTTTTGTCACCCGCGACAGAACATCACCCACTCATCTGCAATGCATTTAGCAGATATGATCTCCTATCGATAAGTGTTTGTCCTTATTATTAACAGCTGTTTATCTGATTATATTTTAATTTAGATAATTATGCCGTTGTATCGCTGTTTATTGAGGACTGGCCTCCCTACCCCCGCGACTGTACCGGCATTCAAGCGTACTGTGCAGTTTTGGTAAGCATGTAATAAAGATGTCCTTATTTAATTATCTCTCACCCAGAACGACCCGGAATCCACCTCCACAGCTGTCTGGCAATCGGACGATGGTTTGTTTTTAATTAATTTTCTTAATTAGTTTAACTTCATTTTTGTTTTGATTTTTCAGCTTTTTCAAGGACCATTCTAAGGGGTTGCCAGATGTTCTATGACTGTGTTCGAGGCTGTACTGGATCTACTACGGGAGAGCTACACCTGGCTAGTTTTTCGGGCCTCTATCGCTTTCGGGTGAGTTTTTACGAACCTTTCGAAAATTCTGACTTTTAATTAATTCATTTTTAGCTTCTAATCAATCTGAAGGTTCTCTTGATACAAAGGGACAGCGGATCCTCAATTTCTGTCGTCGTCCCACATGCTCCGGGGCCTATTTTCACATGGTGGTTATAGTGGAGTTAGACTATAACCAACTTACTCTTCTCTCAAAGGCTCCTGGCGTGTAGGGTGGCGGCGTTATTGGGTTGCTCAGGATCTCCCGCGTAACACATGTGTCACGACCGTCCATTGTTCGGAACATTCTTGGTTGCTCAGAGCCCCCAGAGGTTATGTTTTGTAATGCATGTCTGTGTATAGGGCAATGTATATAATAATGTAATGTATGAATTTCTGACCGCAACACATGTCTCATCCTCGATCGCTATGTTGGAATATGCTTCATCACCCATCTGTGAAATTACATGGCGTATATGCTTTGCAGTGTTAATGCGTTGTTGTTTATTAGCAGCAGAAAGTTCGTGAGGGACCCAAACAGAGCAAACTTTTTTGTAATGAAGTTTTTCACGCAAAATTTTGTGGACTGTATTTTTGCCTAAAGAAAGTTCATTTTCAATATAACGCAAAGACGCATCAATCACTTCTTTGACTGCTTTAATCTTTTCATCGTCTATTAATGACGGCCTGCCACTTCTGGATGAATCGTCGAAGGCCGTCCGCTTTTCTTTTTTAAAATCAGTCAACCATTGTTGAATAGTTTTCAGTGCTGGGTGATTTGCGTCGTCCCATGCCTGCTGAAGTTGCTGAAGAATTTCTGAAGAAGAGAATCCTCTTTTACTTTGAGTTAGAACAAAAAAACGTTGGCAACATTTATTTGGTTCCATTGTTAAAAACCGCTTGATTTGAATTCGCTGCACTTTTAAAATTGCAATACTTTAATAAAACAAAATTTTACTTTTTGTAAAATTTTATGCTTTGAAATTTTAACACATTATTTAGGACAGTCTGAATAATATTCAGTCCAAATTTGGTTAAATTTGCTAAAATATTAGAGTTTTTAAAGGCCATCTGAGGACTTTTGGGACAGCCTAAGTATATTTAATTTCCTAGCTGATAATATTAAACCGTTTGTTACGATGCTAACTTGAATAAATAACCTGAAGGAAACCCTTCTTCACGTCCAACCCGAAACCTTTAGTAAAAGCATGTGAGGATAGTCAAACTCGATTATCCTCGTTATTTGTAAGTCGGTTCCGAGCGCGCTAAACGAGGAGTAAGAAAAGGATTCCCCGAGTTCGGCCCCCTCCCCTTTCCATTTTTGAATCCTACCGTTAGAAAGTTTCTTGAAACCCTTTAAAATTAGAAAAATTAACAAATCTTAATTATTTAATAAAAAGTACCATCACATGATTTTCCCAAACACGTCCACGAGATAGACATTGCAGATAATTGCAATTGTTTTTCCCACTCACATCCTGTATAAACAATTATCAGAGAATAATTTACCAAAGTATTCAATTAATTTATTTATTACCAAATCCGGTCGCAGCGATAATCAGCGAGGGTACCTACAGTGCACGCACCGGCGTCGGGTACATTCTGACATGAGGAGATAATTTAAACATTGCGACTAAGCGCAATCATCCCTTCCTCACATCCTGCCGTGCTACACACAGGATTGTGGTCTTATACAACATGTCAGATAGCTGCAATCGTTTAATTACCCTTTTTTCACGCATACTGCCATTCGTGATTGAATATATTTCTCAATTGAATATATTTCTCTACCATTAAACGTTTTATGGAATTTTCCATTTGAATATTATTTTGCTTAAATTTATTTTTCTACTATAATTGAATATATATTAAAGGCTTTATTGAATTTTCTACTTGAATATGATCAATCGTTTAGACGATTCAAATTCAACCACAGGATACCCGAATATGTCGGGTAACGCAATTACCAAATCGGGTATAAATACCCGGCACACATTTTCCAGACTCAGTCTTTACGACACTTATTATTCCTTATCAGCACATGCTTTTGAAAATACATTTACTTGAACTAATTCGAAATATTTAAAATTATCTCTGAAAATTAACCGTAGACGACAATACTAATTATTTGCGAACGACAGACAAGTCTACAGACAACCATCTATAATCACTTTCGAATTAAATTGTCACTGAAGATTAAAGAATCGGCAACTCGACCCTCAATTCATCCTTTGGAGAACGAGAAATTTGTATTAGAAGGTGAGCGTCGTGCAGTGTATACTACTCCTTTATTCTCTCTTTTCGCTTTATTTAATTGGCGTAATTTGGTTTACTTAATTGAATATATTTATCTACAATTAAACGTTTTATGGAATTCTCCATTTGAATATTATTTTGCTTAAATTTATTTTCCTACTATAATTGAATATATATTAAAGTGTTGCGGTCCGCTGTTGATTAAGTCACAGTCAAAAAGGAAAAACACCTTATAAATACCATAAAACAAAAATAACCAAAAGGAAAAAGAAGAAAATATTATTATGTAATACATATATTCAACAAAAGTCATATTATTGTCCCGAACCCCTCACGGTTTGAGTAGAAGTCGCAGACACCGCGGTAGAGCTGTAAATACAATACGAAGGAAAATCAGACAACGTCAAATAAAAACTTACCCGTTGAAAGGAATCAAACAATCGACCCTCCACGTATAAAAATAATCAATTAAAAACCAGACAGAAAATGAAAAAGTTACCTCCAAGGCGAGCTGTTAACGTTACAAGGTCAACAGACCCTTCACGTGTAGCCCCGAAGAAGGCGAATTCCTGAAGGCCACCCACGAGGTCCTGGCGTTTCCCTGGAAAGAGATATACCCCTGCAAAGATATACGAAATTAATTAAAATAACAAAGGTTAATTAAAATCTTACCATGAGTCAGGCCCACAAAGCAAAAAAAATAACATCACGCGATGATTAATCCTGAATCATCGGTGACAAAGAACCTTGTGACAAAGCAGTCACTGTCTGGAGTCAGACATACTGCCTAACAACAACCTGTACCGGCAAATCAAAACAAGAAATCATCGTTGTTGGCCAACCAGAAATGGCCACGATGAAGACACCCCGATAAGCGAGATGATGAATGTTATAAATATAACATTCATTCAGAGAAAACCTCACAAATTTTCAACACAATTTAAAAGCGCAAAATTTTTCGACAAATTTTAAAAAGAAAAATATTCGGAACGTTTGACCAGAATTCGACGCGAAAACCCAGACGACTACGAAGAAAAGGAATCCCGACTAGGAGACGTACAACTAGACGAGGACTCGACGCCGTATTTGACGAAAGAGAACGAGCGATACCGAACGAAGTATTCCACCTCCGACGAACAACCCACAGGCGTTTCGACCCGATCGACGCGCCGACGAGTGAAAAAATCCAACTTAGTATTACTTCAGAGCGACTGACCGTACGGACCTCCGGGCGACTACAGTTTCACTGTAATTCTCAGCGTACTTTGGTAATTATTTTATTATACACAATAAATGTATTTTAGCGAAATCCATGCGTTTTAATTTTTGATTAATTCTTAATGTGTTTAATTTTTGACAATCTAGGCGTTTTATTTAAGAGGCCGATTTAGAGGTATTATCGACAACCTAGGTTGAGATTGCTACAGGCGCGAACGCTTGTACTTTTACCGCTTTATTTAACCATTTAGCCACCGTTCGCCGTCCCCGCCGTCGCCGCCGTCTTCATAACTTTTGCCCCGAGAGAATCTGCGTTCAAACGCACAATGGAAAAATGTCGGGAATCACACAGACCCGATCATCGTAGAGGTGACTTCAGTGTCACTCGAGTCGTTTCTTCAAGAGAGTCGCGACGAGTTGTTTCCTGATGAAGCGACGTCGCGAGTTCGCCCGTGTCGAACGACTAAGCGTTTAAAGAAGAGTCTATAAAAACAATACAATTTTCCTTGTAAATATAATTTAAGTTATAATTTTAGTTGTCACTTTATTAGTGTTATAAGTTGATTACGGTGATTAAGTTATATATTTAGGAATAAATTTACTAAGTAACTATTTCGAATTGGATATCTAGAGCGCGATAGGTTGACGAGCTATTTTTCTATTATAATGGATTGACATAATTAGGCAGTTTAAGCTATAACTCGTGAACGGATATAGCGAAAGAATTATTTATTGCGAGTTTAAGAACATATCAAGCAAATACCGCCAATTGAATATAAATATTTGTATTTAATAGTGAATATAAAATAAAAAATGGGTGAAGCAAGACAAGTTGATTAGGATGAATTACCTATTCTGTGGACAGATTCGCATAGCTATTTCATTTAAAAATTTTAGCCCCAATAATCTTAACTTTTTATTGAAATCGTAAATGTGCCCAACGGTAGAGATGAAATTGGGACTTAAAAAAAACAAATAAAGTCAGAAACCGAATAATAGATAATTGATTTTATCATTGAATTCTTTTACCATGGAATTTATCTAATGAAATTTTAGTGAATATCGTTTAGCGAATATTTTAAATATTATTGAATATTATTTGGTAAACATTTGGGATAAAATCGAAATAAGTAAATTCGCAACTATAGACTTGCGTTAAATGATAATATCGAGAATAGTGATTTTAAGATACCATTATAGGTATTATAGTAATGTTATAAATGATATTGATATATCAAATGATAAATCAAAATATTATGATAATAAGGAGTGAATGAATTTAGTAATTTTTAGAATTCCGGATTTTAATAGTTCGTAATTTTAATAATCTGAATTTAGTAATCTGAATATTGACAATAACTCAGCAATGAATATTTGTCTATGTTAATAACGTGGCGATGATAAATTTCGCTCGATAGATTTTGAGTTAATGTTTTAATTCATTTTGCGGTAACAGCATGAAGTGTGAGAAACAGAGCTGCTGTCGACTGTGACAATACCGGACGAATTATCGATAGTTTTTCAGGACGTAATAAGTTTCCGCCGATGATCTTTTGTTTAAGTTTTTCTAATACGCTTCTCTTCTAGCGAGATAATGACTGCTGACAAATCTATTTCCTTTTAGTAATAATTCAACCTTTAATAACAGAAACGAAAATACAGAAACAATAATAACTTTTTCATCTCTGAATGACACTCTGCTAGGCCCATAGCCCATCTCGTCTTTATTAGAACCCGCAGGCCCTTCAGACTCGGCACTGTTAGACAGATGTTCCGACCCCTATATAGGTAGATAATTAAATGAACTGTGAGCAAGACATAATTTAAGATAGGGCTGTGGCTGACCCCTAATAGCCACTGGGGGCTCTGAGCACTCAAAACCGTTATGAACAAAAAGGTCGTGACAAAAGGCTTTATTGAATTTTCTACTTGAATATTATTTTGTTAAAATCCTTTTTCGATTTTATTTTATCGTCCTCCTTCCCGAATCATATTGATAATAGGCGTAAGATGGAAAGGAGATGTTACGAAGCTGGAGATATTAGCGTGATCGATGGGCGAGTAGAAAGGATAGTCAGAGAGAGTATGGTGCAGACTAATGAGAGTAAGGTATTGAAGGTGGCTGGAGGGTTAGAACACTACGTGTAGATATTGTATATAGATATTGTTACAGTCTAAAACCCATTAGATAAAAAAAAATTTTTTTTAAGCAAATTTATTACTAGAAATACTAACAAAACGGATAACATAACAAAGAAGAAGCCGTTAACAGAAAAATATATTCATTAATAAAACATATTACATTATTTTGGTCCCTGTGCGGCAGTATCGCAGCGTCACGAAGATTAGAAGAAGAGTTATGGACCCTGAAAAAGAAAGAATCAATTAAAAGTGAGCCTGAAATCAATGAAATTACCTGTAGGACGATCCATTCTAATTAGAGGGTCATCCGACCTTCCCTGCATAGCCCTTTGTGAGGCCGATCCTTGGATAAGATCTGGATACACTCCCCAATGAAGTTATTACCCTTTAAAAATTAGAAAATTAATTAATAAAAACAAAGCCCAATTAAAAACTTACCATGAGTCAGTTCAGAAGTTCAATAAACAACGTCAGCTGACGCCCCCGCCTGAGTCACCCGCATACAAATTCTGGAAAGTTCTGGACACACAGGCAGAAAACCTATAATCAAACAAAAATTTTCAAAATTTCTACGAAGGCACACCTACCTAGGCCGTCCAATCAGCATTACGGAAAATCCTAGACAGTCGGCTGGCAGCGACTGATTGGTTGAGAACAAATGAAGGGATGTCCATCCAACATTATAAAAACAGCGATCACTTCGTCACTAAGCGCACATTTTTTAAACAATTTCAAGCGCAATTTTAAGCATACATTTATGAACAACATAGTTCAACGACATTTACACGCACTATTTGGCGAACAACCCTTACAAATCGCAACTCGAGCACCCAAAACGAACTCTTGTGAAGAACGCGGACTACGATTTGAACAGGAACAACAGAGAGAAGCTTGCGGAGACTTCTAACGTACCAATTTTGAGGTAGAAAATCAGAGAGACACTTCTATCCACGGACGTGTCGACTGGCGAAAATACTAAAAAGTACCGACCGATATCATTAACAGCCTCCGGAGACCGTACACAGAAATATTTTACAAATAATTTTATCATTTGGTTATTTTGAACAAATTTATCTAATAAACGTGTTTTAATTTTTATGAGTTTAGTTATGGTTTATAATGCCTATTTATTCGATTAATTTATATTCCGGTTATTTTTCTTTCGAGTTAGAGTAGATTAGTAGTCGTCGCCGCCGATCACCGCCCCAATATGACATCCAGTGTTGTAGAACAACTCGTTCAGTATTTAGAAAACGCTTTAGAAATAGTCCATGGACCCGAGGTGGATGAGAATAACTATGCCCTTCGGGACGAATCGCAACTAATTATTATTGACGTGAGGTCAATAAGGTTGAGCGAAATGTTCGAGGCAAGCGAATACTATAGTCTGACCGCGCAGGGCGAAATTGTAAATTGTATTTTATCGTCCTCCTTCCCGAATCATATTGATAATAGGCGTAAGATGGAAAGGAGATGTTACGAAGCTGGAGATATTAGCGTGATCGATGGGCGAGTAGAAAGGATAGTCAGAGAGAGTATGGTGCAGACTAATGAGAGTAAATGAGCGATAAAATATTTTGTGAATATGAATCTTATTTTTATTTCGAGCAAATCAAAGTTAATTGGTTAAAAATAATTTGGTTAAAAAGTTAAAAATAATTTTTAATAATGGCGCCCTATTAGACGAGCCATAGCTCGTCTAGGCAAAAAAATCTCCCCTCACACACCCCACTAAAAATTATTTTAAATCGAACGCCAAGCAGGTGTGGTTATTGATTAGTAAAGAGTTATGTGGGGAGTGGGGAGTTTGTGGGGAGTTACTTACTTATTATATAATATAGTGGTTATTGATTAGTAAAGAGTTATGTGGGGAGTGGGGAGTTTGTGAGGAGTTTTACTTTTCTATATATAAGATAATAAAGGCATAATATATAATGATTATATATAAACTCCCCACAAACTCCCCACTCCCCAGTATAAAGTTTGGACCGATCGATATATCGATTTCCGATATATTGATTTTTTTTGATTGATTTATTTATTTAATGATAGAAACAGGTGTTTTTTTTTATTGATTAGTAAAGACTTATGTGGGGAGTGGGGAGTTTGTGGGGAGTTACTTTTTTTAACAATTAACGATTAAAGAAAACCAAAACAATCACAAATCATTTTCGCTATCATCAAGATCTACAACGACCTTTGATGATTGAGGTTGATCATTGTCAATGTCATTAAATTTTTGAGATCAATGTAATTAATTAATTCACGCTGCTTGCGCATTTGCAACCAACGCACAAACGACTTATATTCGCTTGGCAGTGGTTCCGACATGCACATTTTCTTTGACTCCACATATACTTCGATTTTTGATGGAGTAATTTCTTCTGGATCATTCAAGGATTGCGTTTCGGCAATAATCTGAACATCATCATCACTATTCAGATGTTGCCGCTTTGATTTCTGCTCAGCCTTACTGAGCCAGCCTTTCGGTTGAGAATTTTCATTGATAACTATTGCTCGCTTGTTCATCGGTGATGGTTGCGACGGAATAGTTAAATTCAGACTCTGGTGCGGTTGATATTTATTACTTTTATTTATCGGGGCAGCGATTATATCAGATTTGTTAAATAATTTTGAAGTAAAGTTATGGATTTTAATACGCCGAGAAATTGCTTTTCTCAACACGGTGGAGATATTGGCATTCCAAAAAAAACTCCATCGAGTTTAAGCAAACAATTCTGGGCATTTGGGCAGGTATATAACCATACCCGTATTTTACATCGATGCCATGCTCATAGTCCTTGTCTACGAGCTGCAGCAATCGATGGGGGGATAATTTACTGAGTTCTATATCGTCAATGACAATGCCATCATTGATGGCACTGTCATCGTTAATACGTGAAAAATTCTGCATATTAGTGATATGAACTGCCTTTGAAAATGAGAGAGGGCATAATTCGTTTTCCCTATCCCAGTTGGTCCGATGAATATATGTGTATAGTTGTCCCATACATTCACCGGACTAACTTTAAATTTTTTAAACAGGGGTTCGGTATGGTGGCCGAATTCTGATTCGAAGCTCTCTGCCAGTTGCTTTCTTTTCAGAAAGAACACTTCTGGCTTCGCCCTCTTAACTATCCCCATTGCGTCCCTAGCTGAATCGGCCTTTAAAACGGACGGCCATATGGATTCGAATGTTACAAATTTTCGCTGCCCTAATAAAAGCTTGATACCTGACGGCACCCGAGTGTCTTCCTTTGAAACGTAATCCAGCGCCGCTTGTATTTCATCCTCGGGTACCCCTGTCACGAAGGGGACCTCGAGCTGTTTCCTGGCGCTTCCGTAAGTCATTGCTGTAAATTATTTCCGGTTAATTGATGTTTCAAATTAATCAGAAAAAAAACTTACAATTATTCATCGTGCAGAAAATTTCTACATGATGATGTCCGTTGTATGACATCTCCTGTTGGCCCATGAGAAACAAGGTGTGTTTCTCCCATATGGCCATGAGATGGTCCTTCCGTGATTCGAAATCCGACAACGGTATCGAAAATCGAAAATTACGAAAACGTTTTCTGGATTCATACATCTTCTTCGCATCATACGTTGAATTTGTCGTAGGCATAATGGTTGAATTTGAAACCGCATTTTCCGAATTCATAGGCATAACATTCGCATTATTTTCTTCTGTCATATTTTTTAAAAATGAATTAATGAAAATATGAATTATTAATTGAATAATTCAATCAATGATTTATTTTACGATGCAGGAATTTATTAATAAATAATGCCCATGAGGCAGTGTCTGAATTCCATCTTGCATAATAACTCGTTTGTCATCAAACCAGTCCAGGCTTTTTTTCTGTAGCACAACTGTGGATACTTGATGTCCTCTTGATTGTATCCTTCTCATGTCCGATAAAATACTGGATTGCTCCTTTAGGACTCTCATATAGTCATCGAATCCAATCTTATTTGCCAAGGTTGCTCGTTGGACTCCTTCACTTTATTGCCTACACCAATGGCATACATCTTGCATCTTAATGCCACGAATTTTCTGATGATGCTGCCATTAACCTCGTCCTTGAATTTCCCCAGGACCTTCTTATTAGAGGTGGAATAATTTGGGTGCTCCTTTGGATAATCCGAGGTATCCACTGTGCCAATTTTCCAAACTGTTAAAACACATCATCTGTTTTGATCTGGTACATGAAATTGTCCGTGTCCATGTACATTAGTTGGAGCTCCTTGAAAGTGGGGACCATGATGTTGTAATGAAAATTGAATATCAATGTCTTTGACAGATCCAATATAGACATTCCCACATATATTGGCTTATTAAATTCTAATGAATTCTTCAGCATATGGATGCTAACCAGGTTTTCCGTATAAATTGTACTACTATG
>MQRK01239029.1:4409-15353 GCA_001938485.1 Girardia tigrina | reverse complement strand
TATATATATATATGTGTTAATTTATTCCATTTTGCATAAATCCCTTTTTGTTTTTCTTTATTAATTTTTACAATGTTTATTAATTTGAAATATAAATTTAGATCTTTAAAATTATTTTAATGGACATGTCTTATAAAAATTCAGTTCCTAAATAATTTTTCTTCAATTTTAAAATTCAATTATAAATTATTTTTTAATGAGAATTTCCGTTGACAATTAAATTCAATAAAACATTAAAAAATGTTCAGTAATAAATCTATTACACCATTAACACTGTGTTCTGATATTGTTTATGAATATAAATGTATTGGGTGCGATGCCACATACATTGGAGAGACTGCCCGTCATCTCTGTAAACGAATTCAAGAACATTGTCGAAAAGAGAGTAAGAGTAATATTGCAGAACATAGGAAAACTGTAAATGGGATGTTAATATTGATAATTTTCAAATTCTGTGTGAGCATTTTGACAGTCATTGAGAGAGAGTGTCACGTGAAGCATTGTTAGTTAGGTCACGTTGCCCTAAAATCGGCAGTCTATACCAGCTTATTGAAAATTTTAGATTAGCATGATTGCATGCAATCGATTACATAATCATCACTTTTGTATTTAGATCTTTTTTTATATATTGTTTTATTTTTGTATTTATATATTGGTGAATTAATTATTAATCAGTGACTTGTAGATGACGGTTGATCCATCGAAATATATTGTCTCTAAATATATATTTTTAATGGATGAGTTTTGTTTTCAATAAAAAATTATCATCCGGATTTCATTTTATCAAATATTAAGTATTCGTATTTATATTACAGTGTTTTTTGTAATAAATATTAGTGCGAAAGAAAAATCGTTACTCCAAAATTTGTTTGAAAAATATATTATTGTTTTGTATTAATAAAATTTGTATTAATAAAATAAAAAATTTATGACTTAAAATTTAGATATCGAACCTAATAAATTGCATCATTAAGTTTCAGAATATATTTATGATAAAAATGTTTCCAAAAACCAAACACATTGTTTTTTACAAATTGTTGAATTAAATCGACAAAGTTTATGTCAGGATTGTCAAAAGCAAATTGAAAGTAACATGTTCAAGTGTTATCTTCAAAGAACTCTACAATCTCAAATCTAAGTAAAAAATATAAATAGCTTATAACCAATGTTTGTCGAAAGTGTATTGAAAATAAACAACAAATGGTTAGATATTGCATCTTTAACTATCTTTATGTCTTTGATTTATTTAACATGTTCTGAAAGGAAATATCTCTCTATTTAAAATTATTTTAAAGACAAAAAACGATTCTCTAAGAGAAATATGGAAAGGATATAAAATGTCAAAAGCTTTACTCAAATTCAGTCTTGATATAATCACTAACAAATAATATTATTTATATCACATCTAATTATGTCAAATCTCTACCTTATTGTATCATGTGTTGAAATCTACCTCGTAATCTATTTAATCATGACCTTTATCTTAGATTATTTTGTGCCATAAACTCAACCTCATAATCCTTTGTGTCCTGACCTATAAATCCTATTATATTGCACCAAGACCTCTACATTAAATTCAAAAGTGTCATGAACTATATCTCAAAGTCAAATTTTAAATGCCAAACAAGAATATTGAATTTCATCAAAACAAACCGACCTCAAGTCTTCACTATCCGGATATCGGGGGATAAAATCAGCTATTAATAATTGTTTGGCTGCATAAATCTTATTAGGACCTTGTGTATAATTCTCTCGTTTGTTCAAACAAACATCTGATATATTCTGATTGAACCTCATCGATTCTATTCCAATATTATTTCTATTTTAGTGCAAATGTTAATAGATTTCCTACCTTCATACGATGGAGGATCACTTGAATTACTCATAAATTATAGTTGTTATAACACTTCAGTCAAAACTTAAAAATTTATTTATCAAATTATTAAAACTTAACAATGCTTTATTTTAAACTCATTGATGCTCAGTTGCCATGACAATTATGAATGTTGATATTTTAAAACAAAATATCCTTATTAGAATACATCTCAAAAATTCTTTTAATACAAAAAATGGCAACTCTTCCAATAAAAATTGGTTTTTATATTAATTTTATCACAAAAATAATAATATTCTATAAGAAATTAAAAAAAAGTTATTCTGTCTAAACATCTAATTAATATTAATTTTTCGTTTTATGGTTCAATATCGTAATTTGTAACTGGTGATTAATCATTCATTTTCATCGGTTAATTTTAAATGGAATTTTCGGTTGAATATTATAATTGTCTGTCTCAAATTATGTATTTTGTGTAGTCTTAGCAGTCGTAAAACTAAAGTTTAGTTAATCCTACTTGCATTCTTTTGATTTCGATATTTATTAACATTAATTGCATGAAAATAAATAATTTTCTTTATTTATTATCATTTATTTCTGTCGAATCAGTACTGTGGTAAACTTTTCTTTAATTAAAATGAGTGAAATTTATTGAATCATACTTTTTAAAAAATTAATAACCTGACGAGCTTAAAAAATTTCTTATTTTACCTTTGATTTCTGTGATCTCAAAACAAGATCAGTCTCAAAAAGAGTCTGGTTTTAGTGAACTGTAATTTTCTTTTACTTTTTTGGGCCTCCCATCTCTTTCAAGAATAGTATTGAGCCTATAGGCTCTTTAGATGGTCCACCCAAACCAAATAAGTCTATAAGCTCCCCGATAGGCCTCCTACAGGAAAGTCAGCCTTTCGCTTCCGCACACGCTTTGGCAATCCAGTCAGAAACGACCAGTCATGGATAGTAGTCCTATGATTCTGCATCCCTTTGGCTGTGTACGTGGACTTTAAACATCAGCGAAACGGGCATCTGAAGGTTCCTCTCACAGTTAGATCTGTATGGCGGTAGTCCAGATGAGTTTCTAAAGGACTCGCTTCTAACTCTCCTATCGAAGCAGCATTCGGATCGACGATTGGTACTTGAGTTACCTTGTCTTCTGATATCGCGTTCAGTGGTTGATTCCCTTCTTCTGATTGTCTGGACTGATTGGTTCTGCTCGGAAAAATTTGGATTAATTGTTCATCTTCAATTTTGTGTGCTGTTTTGAAATGTCATATGAGCCATCCTTTGGTTTTGTAGTTCTTTCGGCATAGATGGCTATTGAATCACTCAAGCTCTTCTTCTTGAGGGACTCTTGGTCTATGATCTTGTTTCTCGTGTCGATTTAATTCTGTCTACTCGCGAATTCCCTGAAACAAGATTCGTATGAACATTGAAACAGTTTCATCCGCGGTCTGATAAGTTTTTGCATGTCTTTTGATCTCCGCTCATTTATTCGCCTCTCGCATATTATTGAGTCGATCTTATCTTTCATCTTGAGTTGAACGCTTTTCTACTGAATTTATATTAAGAATTTATCAAAGGAAGCGGTTTCTCCATAAAGCCATTCCATGTCGACTCTTAGGCATTCTTTGATTTATTGCTTCTTTCTTCCTGAGATTTTCTTACCCTCTGTCATTGAGGATTCAATGACTCTTTTCAGGATCATCGGTCCATTTCCAGTAGCTAAGAGAGCGTGGAAAGGGAGTCGTCTCTTAGCTAGAATGTCCATTGGGTGAGGTAACCCCAATTGTGATGATATCCATTCTGATCTTCTTATCCTTCCTTATCCCCAACACTAGTCGAATACCATGATTGTGTAGGCTCCGCAGTTTCTTTACCAGTGTGTCTTTTAGTCCTCCAATTTTCACACCAATAGTATACAACTCTCAATCAATTTTCGCTAGCTTTGGATCGTTAGTTTTGGACACTTCTGGATAGGCATCGAAGCTTGCCGTACCCTTTCCTTATTCTCTTTCTGATATCTGCCTCACAAGTTCCGTAAGAAGATATTATTGATCGAAGTTAACAGAACTCGGTAACTCTTTCGATTCCAGACATCATCTCGCAACCTGCTGTTTGTATTTTGGAGTCACCATTTAGATTCATAATCTTGGCCTTTTTATATGTTGATCTTAAGACCCAGTTGCTGGAATACTCCGTTTAGAATACGTAGATTTGATGTTAACTCATTATAGTCTTTGTCAATGAGACAAAGGTCATCTGCATAGGCTAAATGATTGATCTTAAGTTCGGTTCCGTCCTCATTTCGTAATTTTATCCCTCCTGTCATGTCATTTGCTTCTCCTAGTTTGAGTGCTCTGTCAAACACAATATTAAACAATATCGGTCCCAGAACACAACCCTGTCTTACGCCTTTGAACATTGTGAACTCATGTTCACCAATTAAGCCCTTGAATCCCTCATGAAATTGAGTAATCATGCTCAATGTTCTGCCATTTATCATCAGTTTCTTTAGGCATGTCCAAAGCACATTTCTTGGTACGCTATCGAAAGTTTTCTCCAAGTCTATGTAAATTACATATAAATCTTGGGTTCGGTACCTTGCTACTTCCTGAATCTTCCGAATAATACATATTGCATGTTGCGTTCCCCTACCACTCCGGAAACCAAACTGCCATTCATCAATTTCTCTTTCAACTATCGGGATAAGTTCTTTTACTTAAAAAAGTGAAGTCATTAACTTGTATTCAGTATTTCAAAATTGGAATTATAATATTTTAATTCCAAAATTAAATAAACTTTTAAATTATCAAACGTTTTGGTACTACAAAGGCTCTTGAAATCCTGAGATTTGAAGTACCTGAGACTGAACCAGCATTTTAATGTAATTCATTCTATTCAAAATATCCTCTAAACTTGTTTGTAAATTTTAAATTTTTGTTACTAATTTACTTTATTTCACATTTTTCAATTATTGGAATTTTCATCACAAGCTATTTATGATATAATTCTATAATGCCACAAACATAGGACCGAATATTATCAAATAATAGTCAAGATTTAGTATGAAAAACCTCAAATAAGTAAATAAAATGGATGGCAAATTATTAAAAAACAAAAGAACATTATAAAAAATATCTAATGAGAATATTTTCAAGGATTTAACACCGTCAATTTTCGCTAGCTTTGGATCGTTAGTTTTGGACACTTCTGGTTAGGCATCAAAGTTCGTAGTTATATCTTTGACGGTGTTAAGACTATTCCTCACTAAATGATTCATCATATCTGTTGAGATTTTAAACTAAAAAGAAAATAGTTTAACGATAACTCGTACTAAATTAGATAAATTTTACAGCAAACTATTTAGAGTACACTTAATGTAACTGATGTACGTTAACTCGAACTCTAACATTAACAATTAACTCATCAAATCATTCCGCAGAAAACTAAAAATATAATGAATTATCCGAATACCATTTTTTAACGAAATCATTAGAAATATAATTGTTGTTTCGCGCGATCTCCAGCTTACCTCGAAAACCAAACGGAGGAAGTGGTAGAATGGTAGTGACGGTGAGTTCTTAGAGACTCATGGATTACGAATTCCTCCTGAGTCCATTTTAGTGTGGATAATAGTTGTTTTTTACATCGAAATTAATTTTTATTTGAAATCTAGATATCACAAAATGTCAATTGTTTTAATTGCAAATAAATCATAATCATAATAACTCTAAATTCAATAAATTTTAAGAAAATCGTAAATAAGAATCGTTCAAATTCTAATCGTTAAATCGAAATTCGTAATTTTAAAATTCAATCAGAAAGATTATAAACTCTCTTCAACAAAATTCCAATCAGTGTTGCCAAACAATTTCAATTTCAATTAGCAAAAAAATTAAATTAAATTGATATTTTTTTCATATTAAAATGATAATTTTGCCTATTTAATGGAGATGTGCTTTTATTATATTTAAAATCTCATTTTCAATTGACAAATATTCATATTAAATTTTAGAATTTTTCATATAGTTAGGGAATTTGGCAAAAATATACATATACATATATAAATCACAAAAGTAAAAGCTATATACAAATTATGTACAAGGATTAAAAAGAGGACAATACGTTTCGTGGTAATAATCTCATCATAAGATTACATGATGTATTAAAGTAACACATTATATGCGAACAAATAATAATTAGAATAAAATTTTACCAATTAATCATTGAATTAAAATGAATTTATTTCCTTTTCCATAAATTAAGCAAAAATATATTAAATGCATTCAATTATATATTCTCTAACTAACCATTGGAGAATATCAATTGGCGTATGAGAAAACAGTATGTTTACTCTTCCGTTCCTTACTTTACAACAAAACGGAAACTGGATAAAGATAACAAGTGACTGCTAACCAAAAGTTAATATTTGAGATGAAACTCCTCGTACTCAATGAAATCCACCAAAGTTTTACCTTCATGTCGAAACAAAAACAATCCAAAATTTCATCGATGCATTTCAACTGAAAACTATGACCAAATGGCAATCTAGAAGAAAAGTGTATTATCTCAAATGTATTTGGTTTGAGACTGGTGTCAATCAGTAAATAACACATTCTGTCAGTGCAAGACAATCACAAACTGACAAAATACATTTCTTCGTTCTTTCCAAATTGTTTATAAAATTATAGATTTTCTCGATTTATTAGTTTTGTATATTGATTTTTATATATAGATTTATATACAGATTTTACTTTACGATATTTAATTTGACGATAAAATCAATAATTTTGTGAACGATTTGACAATCGATTACATAACCATTATTTTTGCATTTATTAGGTTGTTGCAAAAGCAATGTATGTTTTTGAACCTAAACTTTAAACAAATGTAACTCAGCACAGAATAAACTTTATTAATCGAAATAAAAACCGTTAGAAGCAATACATTTTTGCCAATGAGAAACAATTTTATTGATGTCCCTGGTGTAGAACTGAGTTATGAATGCGATGAAAGAGTTAAAGACGTCTTTGGCGTCGTCTTGGTTTTTGAAGCAATTTTCCTGGAGGAAGTTGTCCAGATACTTGCAAAATGGTAGTCTGTGGGCGAGAAGTTCAATTAATAGGGTGAATGAGATAGAGTTTCGTAGCCCAATTCGTATAGCTTTTGCAAGGTCGGTTTAGCGATGTGTGGTCAGGTTTTGTCGTGGAATAGAATGAGCCCCTTCATATTGACCAATCTAGGGCACATACGTCGGAGCTCGTGATGAATTTTGTAGATTTGTTTGCAGTACTTCTCTGCGGTGATCGTTTAACCCGCATTCAGAAAGCTGTGATGGGTGATACCAGTTGCAGACCACTAAACAGTCACCATAACCTTTTTTGGGGGAGTTTCCACCAAAACAAACCACCAACTCAAAAAGACGATTTTCTTGCCTTTCATTCAATTCAAGAGGTACCCATTTATCAAGCTTTTTCGACTTTCCAATTTGCTTGAAGTTCCGAGTGACAGTTGAGAGATAAACGAGAAGCTCTCCTGCGAGTGTTCGAACAGTTTTGCGTGGATCGGCTTCCACCAGCTCCTTCATTTTGTCATTGTCAATCGTCGATGGGCGGCTACCATGAGGTTCACCTTCTATGCTGGTATTGCCAGAGCAAAACTTTGAATACCAGCGCTGCACCGTGCATTCGTTGACACTTCCCTTGTCCCAAACTTTGTTGATGCTTCGAGCAGTTTGAGCTGCATTTCATTCTAGCTTGAACTCGTTGTTGCGAAAATCGAGTTTTGACACCAGCAATTAAAATCGAAATTATTAACAAAAAACAATATAAAACGTTTTAGATAAATATATCTGAAAGAGTATAAATTAAGCTTTCGAATGACATCATACATGCTTTAGTCGTAAAACATTGTTTTAAATACAAAAATCAAAAGCCTACATTCCTAGAGGTGGGTACGTTTAGCGTTTAAACGACCGTTTAAACGTTTTCGTTGTTAAGGACGTTTAAACGTTTAGCAAATCATAAACGAGCGTGTAATTCTTAAGTTCAAATTTATTAAACGTAATTAAATATTTTTATTAGATGTAAAATAATTTAAATTATATTGATTTTAAATATTTTTTCAAGGATGTACTTTTAAAAACGGGATGTATTGTATTGAAGTATTATTTTCTGATATATCATAAAATTTAAATTTTTTTCATGGAAATAATTAGGTCATACATTTATTATTTGATTTACGTATATAAAATATTAACTATTTAACAATTCGTCTGTTTGTGTTGTTAATAAATGTTTTCACGCAAATTGTGGTATTGCTAATATGGTAACCACTGCTCATGTGACAACGAAAATTATGGGTAATGAATAATTCAATGAATCAGAATCGGATTTAGAATTAAGTATATCATTATTGAGAAAAATACTTATGGGGACTGTGCTTATGACACCTTTAGCAAAAAATTTTTAGAGACAAATGGTAAAAATTATAAAGAAAAATTGAAAGCAGTAAAGAAAATTCTTTGAATGAAAAATCAAATTCATTGAATCGGACAAAAAAATATGATGTGCTTAACGTAACTGTACCATTGTTTTCCTATCAACTGTTCGAATAAAATTGTTTGTTTATGAATTCCATGTAAACATTTTATGCAAAACATTTGAAGAAAATACATAGTCACGATGTTTCTAAATGAAGTTAGAGATCATTTAAACGTTTTTAAAACGTTTTTTATACTAAACGAAAACCGTTTAAACGTTTAGAAAATTTTAAAACGTGCCCACGTATATACATTCCTTTTGCAACAACCAAATATATACAAGTATATTAAATTATTAATCAGTGACATGAAAATGACAGTTAATTCGTCGAAATATATTGTACTTAAATATATTTTTAAATGAATGAATTTTGTTTTTATTAAAAAATATCTTTTATTTAAAATTGGATTTAATATAAAACCAATTATATCCATATACGTACCTCAACTTTAAAAGTTCTGGTGGACTGAATTTTAAAATTATTATAAAATGATATGCATACCATTTTCCGGTCAAATTGAACATTTTACCAATGAATCGCAACATTTTATTCAAAAATTTAAATCAAAAAATTTAACTAATAACTAACCTAATAAATAAGTTAGGGTTAATATTAAATATAGAAATATAAAAAAGAAATTAACATGTTTAAATTTATTTAACGCAATTTCACGCTTTTTTCAAAAATCAAAATGGATTCAAATAATTCGAACAATACTGCCTTGACAGTTAATCCTGCAAATCAAACCCCAACAAGAGTTTCATTTGTTAAAATATCAAATGAAAAACATCAAAGCTTAATTAGACTCATCTGTGAACAAGGACAGAGTATATTAGAAGCATCAGAGATCGTTCAAATTAACTATACTTCAGCAAGAGTAATAGTCAATAAATATATCAAGCACAATATTGTTAACCTCAAAGCAAAAGGTGGTTCTATAGAGAACAGTTCTAACAGCGCATAATATAAACAAAATTGAAGAGATCGTTACATGTAATCCACAGTTTACACTTAAAGAAATTAAAGAAAAACTTGAGCAAGCAGCTAACAAGTTTTTATTTCGAGTTGTTAATATATTAATAAAATATTATCATATCTTGTTTTCTTATTTTCTACATGTTCAATTTCAATAATAAAATGTTGCGATTCATTGGTAAAATGTTCAATTTGAAAAACAAAATGTTCAAATTGAACGGAAAATGGTATATATTTTCGCACATGATTTTAATAGTAATTGGTTTTTGTTTGTAAATAAATTTGCAATGTGTTTGTAAAGTCTAAATAAAACTTGGTGCCATTTCATTAAATCATTTAATTAATTATTTAATTATTGGATGTAATCATAAATTAAATAATTTCTCACAGAATATCTAACAAAATAAAAAGTAATAACTCGAAAATATTAATAAATAATATTCAAGATTAATATCAAATTATACATATAATTTTCTTAATAATTAAATGGCTCATTACTTATCTTCCTATGTGGATTAAATATTGATATAATTTATTAATAACGACATAATTATTTATTAAATGTGATGTATTATTTATCACATATCATATATATATATGAATTAACAAAATATCATTTTAAATTAAAAACAAAAATTATAAATAAAGTTAAATAGAGGAAAAAATCTTTTCCCCACTAATATTAATTAATGAAATAGAAAAATTAATAAACTTAATTATAATTTTATTTTAACGACAGATTTTATTGATAAAATGATTTAATTAGCAATTGCAATTAACGTTTTGCCGGGGCCTCATGGTGATGGGGAACTTTGAAACTTTTTGAAATAGTTTTCATTATAAATTAAAAAAGGATTAAATGAAATGAATTTTCACTTAAGCCATATTTATAATTGAAAATATTTAATTTAACAATGAAAAAGATCTTAGTCCTGAAATGGAGTTTTTGGTTTAATATTCCGTGAAAAGAGATTTTAATTAAGCTGTATTTTTTTTATATTTATTTCTAATTAAAATTAATAAATCCTTCTAAAACTTCTTTGGAACATCTTTTACTGTTGCCAGTTTATAATTTTAAAAGCTCATCATTTATGATTTGATTGTAAAGTATAAAACAGTTTTTAATACGTAGAAAATTCATTTTTGGCGCAACGTCATTAAACATTCCGCGTACGCTATTGAACGGGAGTGCGCTAATTGTGAGGTTGTCAGACAGATTTTTTTCTGTTTTTCTGAAGTCAATTTTTTCTGTCTCCGTTTGTAAAGAAAAAATCCTTTCTTGTGAAGATTTTCAGTTGATAGCAAAAAAGAAACTTTGAAAAAATTCTTTATATTCAATAATTTCCATTTCGACTTGTGTTTTGGGTTAAAAAATTATTTTAAAATATTGAGATGAATTGTCTACAGAAACTATTGAAAAATAAATTAGTTGATAAATTGTGAATTTGCTTTAATAACGATTTGTGTTTCGGTTTAAAAAATTTGATTAATTATTGAATTATCGATGGTAAAATGAATCGATCAATTGTAAAAGAATTCTACACGAAATTGTTGAATATCGAGCTGATTTCTTGTGACTGTCACATGTGAGA
>MQRK01239024.1:31014-45052 GCA_001938485.1 Girardia tigrina | reverse complement strand
CGCGACCGTTGCTATGGTAATCGGGTCGGTTGCCATGGTAACCACGATAACCCATATCGTTGCCATGGCTACGGCCAGGGGGGGGGTGGGACCGAATGCCCATTTTCCCCCTACTGAGCTAGATACCTCGAGGACCAGCTGTTTGCAGAAAGTTGACTTATCAGACTGTCATTATAAACGTCCACGGTGAGTGAGATAAGAAACTCTACAACTTCTGCATGGTACCTTTGCTAAAATTTCATCCAAGGTTGATAAAAAGACTGAATTTTCTACAGCACTTCTAAATCTATATATCGCACTGCCTAATGGGAGATTGAGTCAAGGTCATCTATGCAGCCTTCACTTTTACAGTTGTGTCTGCATGGCAGCCAATTAAACAGTGCCACTGTGAGTAAACTGGTAAACTAACACGAGTTTAATAGGATAACTGTTCAATTGGGAATTTTTCTTAGATGGATTTAAGACTTAAATTTTAAGTTGACTCCAACTGACATTGTGATTCACTTAATAATTGATTTAGATTTCGTAATTTTGAAAATGATACACTGAAAAATAATGAATCTATTTATCTTTTTCGAACACTTTTTCCCACAAAATTTATTTGCAATAAAAACTGACAGAACGCCAGAACACCATTTTTTAGAATGACTCATCAGAAGGAATGGGCGTACATTATTAACAATATGATTTTGATATAAAAGATTAAATAATAAATTTAGTCTGAATTAGATAAATAATTATCTTGATCAGAAGATTATATTACAAGAGGTCATTACAATGGGGAAAAGAACTCACATATTTTGTAGGAAATTTATTACATTCACATTTTTCATCATCTCTACGACGATCAATAGTATTGCTTTCACTTAAATTCAGCACTCAATGTATTATATACTTCTCATCTCAAATATGAACTAAATTGAAAAGAATTATTCTATTTAAAATATTTAATTTAAATTATATTGGTTAAAATAAAATTACTATTTATAATTCTTTAAAACATTAATTTGATTTAATTATTTAAAAATTTACAAAAATAAAATTATTTAAAATTTAGAATAATAATAAATTAAAATTTTGAATATTAAATCTAAATTTGAATAAATTAGTTTCAGATTATAAGAATTAAAAAATATTAATTATCCATCTGATTTGGAGAGACACAATCCCAAATCAACACACAACATTTAAATATGCAAAAAATACAAAAATATTAACATACCAAATATGTTGATTTCAGGATTAAGAAGTACTTGGTACTGTTACAAGCTTTCCATAATATTTTCACACTAACGGCTTGAAAAAAAGCCAAGCTACCTAGAATTCCTAAATGAAAACAGTTAATTGGTATCACTGAAACAAGAATGATTCTATCACAGAGACTTATAGTATTGTATGAGTACAATAATGGAGGAGGTCAACAAACTGAAGAGTTTTAAACTCTGAAGTAGTTTAGCACACCAACAAAGTCCATAAAAAACTAGAGTAGAGAGAATGATTTGCTCGCGACATGCTCTTTATCTATGTCAAGGAAATGACTTTGCAGAATATAGAGAACTGCCACAAATGTTACAAAACTAAAGGATGATTCTATTCGAGATTATCGAATATATTTTAATGGTACTAATAATATCTTGTGTGCACAAAACATATAAGATAAAAGATGTACAGATACTTTGAATACAATCGTAAAAAATTTTGTGTCAGTGTGTGTCGGTACTGTTGACATGTTCGATGATGGACTAATCCATATAGGGGTTTTGGCATTTTGGATGGACAATATAATGGATAGAGGGTTATTCGAATGTCTCTTACACCGTTGCACTGCATGCATTTATATAGCAATAGCCCTTCAAAAAAGAGATCACAAATTTAAACGAACCCGTGTACTGAAGGATAGCATTATTGCATCCAAAGCTGTGTTAGAGAATCAAAGGTTCTTGTATTTTCCACTCGATAGAGAGTCTCTGATTAGAAACCATGCGTATCAATGCTGAGTATCATAGTTTACTATTTTTACACAATTATCCGCCATTGTCGGGGATGCTTCATACGACAAAGAATTTAGGTATTTTAAAACAAAGGTAAGAAAATTTCGAAGGTCATACAAAAAGGTGATGTTTTACCTCCACAACACTACAAAAATAATATTAACCCTACAATGAGCTGTGATTCATATTTGAATCAACCGTATTTTACCTCAATATCTTTTAATCACGTGATATTCTTTGAGTGTTTACATACTGTGAACCAAAAACATTGTCCATGGAATGATAACTGTCCATAAAGTCATAGATGCAATATATTTTGTCAACAAAAATGACAGTTCAGTTTGTAATACTGGCCGCGTGTGTTTTATGATAATTAAAAAAATTGCGCATTGTAGGGTTAAATTATAAAAAAAAACGATTTGTTTAATTGTATCATTTTAATCTTGGTTTTGTGTAAGAATTTAATATGATAAACGATTTCTTTATCAAATATAATTCGTCGCATTTTGATTGTTAGATATTTGATGTCGATCAAACCGATCCATCTTTCCACCGCGGAGACGGAGCGATCGACTCGATTATCGAATGAATCGACGGTTATGCCGATCGAAATTACTCCCGAGACGACTCAGGTCGATTTTATGCTCGAATTAATTAAGTTGCACCATTTTTCAGACGCAATACTCAATAGGTAACATTTAGCGTTTTTCAACAAACACATGATAGAAGGTTGATCTTTCTAACAGACATAGTTTCAATTCACCAGTAATTTACAAAACACTTTACGCAATAATAATTTTTCTATGGATGAAGCTCATCAAAGGAATAGCGTTTAGTTTTAAAAGAGTGAATGCGGTTTCATTCATTACTTATAAATGTTATAATTTATTGAATACTTTTTATATAATACATATACATTGAATATTAGTTATAAGTTGAAATTCAAAGTGATTATTTATTAACATAATCTAATTGTACTTAAATACCAGTTATTATTTTACTTTACATTTTCTTCTTATAGTTACGAAAAACGAATTTAAACAAGGTTGTTAATTCAAGTATACATTCGAGTTCAGTTATTTCTAGTTCCGGTTCTACCCCGAAATCCAAATTCATTGGGGTACCCAAATATGGTACAATAAATTCTTTTGCTAGTCCAACGGACCATTATAGTGGGTATGACAAACATATTTCTTATAATTATCATTTTATTAAAAAAGAAACCTACCATTTATTAGGAAATTTATTATTAAATACGGTATTAATTATTATTATGATGCTGGTTATTATTAATAAAGGGGTTTATATGCAAGCAGGAGAATCAAAAAACATGGTCGTAATGTGGATGGAAGTAATATTACAGAACGCAGAATGTTTCGTGATATAAAAATATAGATGTACGCCTCTACTCCGGAGACAGTAATCACAAATTTCATATTCGAAAATGTTCTTCTGAATGTTACACGAGAATCGGATCAGAGGATCAGTACTGGTCTCATAGATCGCCGTTACGGATGCAGTTCTGACGATCGATTGATTATTTGATTGATTTATTTTTTCAAAATCAATAACGTACCTTTAAAATGAGTTAATCAGATAAAACAGTATTTTTTTAAAAAAATAATTTAAATCCTATTAAAAAAACTTTATTAATATTTGTAAAAAAATATTTTCAAATTTTAAATTAATTTAATGATATGAATAAAAATTAAATATTTAAAATATAAAAAAAAACATTATAAAAGGATTAAAATAAAAAACAAATTTCAACATAAATATTTCTTTTTAAAAAAATTAAATATACGTAAAATAATTTTCATAAATACTTTTTATTTTAAAATTTAAAAATTAAATATGATTTTGATTATTTGAAAATAGAAATCGGCGGATTAATTATTAATTAATAAAATTGTTGAAAAATTTACTTGAAAATTATTTATAATTGAGGTACCGACTGCCGGACCGAGTATTTTTATTAATTTAATTTTATTTTTTATTTATTATTTTTTATTAATTAAAAAATAATAACAAAGTCGAAATAACGATGACAAAGCCGAAATTTATTATAAGAAAAATTAACTTACAAAATTTAAAATTGTATTTTTTAAAAAGGTGTCATCACTCACATATTATTCTTGAAAAAACTGAAACATCTTAATTTATTTTGACAATTTGAAATGGAATTGATAAATCAATTACAGGATAAGTAAAATGGACAAAGAAAAACTCACTAAAGCTAACATGTTTAAATAACGGCGGAAATCAATCAGTACATTCTCTAATCCAAGATATTTTAAAAATATAAAATTTGGATCATAGATATCAATTTAAGCCGAAAACCTAGCTGAGAGGCGAAATTTTTATACATGAACTTAAAATTGTGGATAGCGAGCTTACAGTAACGTGAAGAAAAATACTTTTAATAATGGATCACATAATATCGAAGAAATGCGCTTTTAAAACCTATGGAATCTGTTGTAAAGAATTTTGAATTTCAATACAGAAAAACTATTCAGATAATTACTTTGTATAATTGATTATAAAGAAAAGGATTTAACCTTTTTGATGCCGATAAAAACATTGCTAAATGAATTGCATTTCAAGATTCGTAGCTCAACATGATGATAAAAAAATCGAGAATAATGAATCTTTGTTTGAGGGGGAATATTACGAAATCAATGATTTATTTAAAAAAGAGAAGATTTCATTTTTTAAATATTGACAAGACTAGATCCAACTGATTCTTTAGATCCGGTACAAAATGAACTTGATGCTTTCGATAATGATAAAATATGTTTGAAACAGTTACTTCATGAAAAGTTATCATTGAATTCACTAAAATTGTTAAAACTATTTTATCAAAACAAAAAAGTCAACGAAAACTTTCAAGATGCTCTGCTAAATAACTAAAATAATCTAGAAAATTGAAATTTTCTGAAAAAAAGGCAAACACCTTAATAAAAAATGTCAATCAACGTAAAGAGAACTCACACATTTGATAGAATATTTATTACATTGACAAGTTTGATCATCTCTCAGATGATCAATAGTATTGCTTTCACTTAAATCCATCACTCAATTTTAAGGCTAAAATGTTATTATTCCAAAATCCAAAATTTATTACCTAATCCAAAATTTATTACTAAATTTGAAATTTATTACAAAATCCAAAATTGCAAAAAATATTTAAAATATAACAAATTTTTCAAATTTGTTTATTTAAAAGAAATTAGTAAAATTTTAAAGTATAGAAAATATTATTGTTTGTAATATCTTTATTGTAATAATATTATCTAAAATTTGTTTTTTAGATCTCGACATGACAGAACCAAAACGATATCATGCTAAAAATTGGCAAATATTGGATCAAAGTAACTATGTTTTTAGGACTACGTATACCTCACAGGAAAATTTACTGTTTATTATGACAGGCTAATTTGCGAGTGGATTTTTCAATGAACAGAGAGAATATTACCTCCATTAGTTACAATATTGATCATATAATGGGATGTTCACATAAAGAACATGATGTATTGAACAACCGAATCAATAAAGAATTAGAAGATAGGGTACGCGCATTAAATAACTCAGGTATCATAAGATCACAGGTATTACAAAGGGTTTTTTGTAGCCTAACACATTACTATGCCTACAAGTACAATATCAAGTATCATATGTAGGTAAAAGAAAAAGTTTGTGGAAATGTGTTTGACTAATAAGTTTACTAATGATGATAAACTATTTATACTGGCATATTTTATGGAACCCATTAGAATATTTATATCAATGAAGAAGAACATTGAATTGCTGAGTAAACCAACAAATTTACACATTGATGGAACTTAAAGATTAAATGTTTATAGATTTTTAAGAATTTTAATTTGATTTTCGGACAGAAAGTTCATTAGTTCCGGAATATGTTTTACTCAGAATGGGGATAAGACAACAATTTTATGGATTTTTGAGGAAATAAAAATATATTTAACAAAAAATAAGAATGTTATTGATGATAATGCTAAAGCTATTTCATGTGTAGTTAAAGATTTCACTCGCAGTCTTTTGAGAACTAACTGCTGGGAGTACATAAAAAGATGCAAAAGTTAAATGTTTAGATTCACCATTTAGGAATAAATGTATCTATGATATTATTTTTATGCAAAAGTTAACTGATAAAAGAGTTTACAGCCACCTAAAAGATCTTTTAAATAGAAAATATGGTTCCTTTAATCATACCAGAGAGATCATTGAAATTTTTTTTTAATAATTACATTTCTAACAATGGGAATTTATTTATTTAATATGAATATTTATTTAATATTTAATATTTAATAATATTTAATAATTAATATTTAATATTTATTTAATATGAAGGTATGAATCTTATGATGCGTTTTCTCCTTCTACAAACAATGCAATTGAAAGGTTTTATTTATTAATAAAAGAAACATATACTAATAGAAAAGGGTTAAATTTTAGTGAATTTGTCATAACTTGTTTTGAGATAATCACCGATTTTGCTAGTAAGTCTGTTAATTTAGAAAAAATAATTTTCAATGAGTTAGAAAAAATTCAAGTTATTTTATAAATAAAAAAATATTTCATTTCGATTTCCTTTGGCCGATATTTTCTATTTCCCTAATACAATATATTATAAATGAAGGGGCAATCCAGAAATTTGGCGACGATCTTTAGGGTCCATGAAATTACAACCAATTTTGTAAGAACAACTAAACACTCCAACTACAATTTACATTATATGGCATTTACTTATAAATATTAAGATGATAAAATACTTGAATAGATCAAATTGACTTTAATTACAAGTTTTATTGAAATTATTTTGTCTGTTTATCTTAATATAATGTTCACCTTTCCTTGAATTGAACAAGAAAATACAACGTTATAAGAAAATAATAAGATAAATATACTTTTTGGAATATTAGTTAATTAATGTTATTTGACATATAGGATAACATATTTATGTGGGACTAATGTGACTCTGTCCATGACAAGGTTCAAATATTTTTTTAATTTTTAACAACCATTTTTACAATAATTATTCTTGATAAATAGTTTACTCTGTGATTACTTAGTTTGTATACCTTACACTATTTAGTAGTTTATTATTAAATAAACTTTGCTTTGGTAAGTTAATGCGACTTTATCTCTTTTTTAGTTAAAATTTTTTGCAATTTTTTGCTCTTTTGAAATTTCCTGTGGCACCACAATCGTCTATTAAAATTTTTTTGTTCACACTTCGATAATTACTGGAGAGGGCGACTTGTGAATCACACATTCCTATGATCACAAAATCAATTAACAACAATTAACAATTACTGAAATTACTTTTGTGATTTATTTATTATTATTAACTTTGCTTTGGTAAGTTAATGCGACTTTATCTCTTTTTTAGTTAAAATTTTATCCAAGATCGATTACTATATATTTTGATGAGCCTTATTTAACTTTTAATTAAGTTATCATTGTACTTTGTTTTCATTTAGTCCACTAAGTCCGAACTTTTTGGGATCGCCAATTTTCGCTGGTGTTCAAAGACAGAATGATGTTATTTCGACATCGACGAATGCTGCAAGAAATCACTTAAGCAATTATTTATTTGATGAGAATTTCACCAATCAACCGGGAAGCTTAAAGCAAAACCCTCATCGCTTAAAAAGGCCAATTAATCATCCTATCTGGCGAAGTAGCTCAAATAAATATTTGAATAAATCTAATATTATTAATGAACATGGAATCGTCAAAGCAAACAGTTCCCATTTATCCACAGCCAATGAAGAGTAATAGTTACATTTTTTCCATTCTATAATTCACAATCTCATCGCAAAATTGAGTTTCATCATCGAAAATGTGAAGAAATATTTATCAACCAGATTATTTATATTTTGTATATTATTCTTAAAATATATTTTTCATAAATACATCAACAGATATGTTATAATTATCGGTAGCCCGTAGTTTAATAATAATTTCATTATTTATATACTTTTTTATATATTAGGATGGGGCATTGGTCCGTGTTGTTCTGATGCATTTTGCTGCTGTTAGGTTTGCTGTGGTCATTAAAACCGATATCTAGATTTAAATTCAAACTGAGATTCATCATAATACAAAATTATTATTTCAATACAAAATACGTTTTTTAAACAAATGTTCGAGGAACATCTTTTCTTTTGTACAAGACCTTTATGCATAAATATTATGCGATATAAATACAAATGCATAATTTACTTCAAAATTTGAAATTTTAAAATTTACAAAATAAATTTTACAAAATTCACTTTCAAAATTTTTAAAATTTAGTTTTATATGTTTTTTTGCTTTTATACATTTAGAAAATTCATTTTAGAAATTTTAGTAAGAAAGATTCAAAAATTTATGTGAGCTGCAAAATCAAAACTCCTGCCATTTTGATTTTCTTAAATTTTAAGTCTTAGTAGTAGAGCTCTTAGTTGATAATAACATGCATTTCCGAAGCCATTTGCTTAATGTGCAACCACGGACCTGGATAAAAACTTTCTATAGTGTAGTGGTAAACCTAATGATACATGAGTAGTGAGTCTAACATAAAAATAATAATCCAATTCCAATGAAATTTATTTTTCATAACAAGCAAAGAAATATCCATTCACACTAACACATTTTTTCCAACAAGGTCCAGAAAGGCTTTTTCAAAGAATTTCGGTGGTTGTTGTTGAGCCAAGAAATTTGAGACTGCATACTTCAAGTCTTCTTTCGTAGCAAAATGTTGACCCCTGAGAGCTCGCTTGAGGTGGTTGTAGAGATGATATTCGGATGGCGCCAGAACTGGGCTGTATGGAGGGTGTGAAAGCAGGGTGAGGCCACAACCCTCAATTGATGACATTGACAGCCCACTTGTATCGATGGGTGCATTGTCCTGCAAATAATATAACTCACAAACTCTGCTCTTCCTTCTCAGCTTTCTGGTCTGTAGCACGAGCCGGGAGTAGTATTCACTGTTGATACGAACACCAGCTTCCGCAAAATCAGCGAGGATCATTCCATTTGAATACCAAAAAAGTGGTGAGCATGAGAGCATTTTTGTGAGAGGTTGATGATCGCATCTTCTTTGAACACCCTTCCCCTGGCAGCTTCCACTCTTGAGACTCACGTCTTGATTCTGCGACATAAAGGGCAAGTGGTGTTTCATTCATTGTCATAATATTCTGTAAGAAGTGGTCTCCAATACGTTCATAGAGGTTTACGTTTTCCAGGCAACACATCAATCGCCGATCCTTCATGTCTGCTGTTAAAAATCGTGGCACGAAGCGTGGACACATTTTTATAATTCCAGTTTCCGCAAGCAGTGATTGTATGGTACCTTTGCTGACATTTAATCGCATTATCAGTTCTCTGGTGGTGATTCGTCGTTCACACTGCACGATTTTCTTGAGTCTTTTCGCTATTTTGCAAATTTCACGTGGCCTACCTGACTTTTCTTTATCAAAAAGAGACGTTCGACCACTTCGAAAATGGTTGAACCATCGTTTGACAGTAGATATGGATGGACTCTCTTCACCCAAAACAGAACTAAGCTCCACAAATATTTCTTCTTGGCTTTTTCCTTTCATTAACAAGAAACTAATAACGCTTCGATATTGGATGTTTTCCAATGACATTTTCGAATTTATGCGCTCTCTAACCTATACACAAATAATAGATTAAAACAAATATCACAAATATTACCTTAATAACTTGCTTGTTATGAAAAAAATTCATTGGAATCAGAATATTATTTCTATGTTAAGCTCACTACTTATTGAGCGAACCATATATATATATATATATATATATATATATATATATATATATTAAAATTAATTTGAAAATAAAAAAAGTAAATACACTAAATTTTAATTTCATTCTTATTTCGTGGATTTTATGCTAATAATTATTATCAAATTTCCCGGCGTTATCCATGTACTAATAAAACAATCTCTACAATTCATCGGAGTCATCCATCATCACCTTCCTCCATCTACAACTCGTCAGAATCAAACTGAAAATTAAAAGACCAACAGAATTTCGCTTCTAACTTATTCATATCAAATTCTATTATAAGGTTTTCAAGTAAGTATTTAGTTTATTTATACATTATTTAGTTGATTCCTCCTTGGACCTAACTTCTTTTATCGTGTTTGTTATCCACCTCGACATTAATTCTTTCCGTTTAGAGTTTTAATTTTAATAAAGTTTATCATTAGTAATTTTTCTTTCCTTTATTTATAGTAATTATTTAGACGCCATTTCGGTGGTATAACTTAATTCGTCATCTAGAATGAATAATATTCACATATAGTTTCGGGAGAAGATATTATAACTAACTCTTCTGAAATATTTAGAGTCATCTTTTCATCCGTCATGTTAAAACAAAACTTAACATTGGACAGCCTCAGCCAGCTCTAAATGACAGCAAGGAATTAAATAATTGATAAGCTCCTCTACATTTTCAGATTAAGCTGTTGGCTTTTAAGCTGACAGGCTTTTACAGTGCCATAACAGTTGAACTTTTACGCCACTTAAGCGACCATTCAAAAACTTAGTGAATAGTTTTTTTATATATTTTCTAAGTAATCCCGTTAAACTTCCAGCTTTCCTGCTCAGTTGAAAACCAAAACAGCTTCGTTATATTATGCACCTACGAAAATTTTAGGAATTACTTTCACAACTACTTAAAGAACAGGTCAGTGACTTTGGCTTCAGGATATCAAGAAATATGTGAAATGATAAGTGGATATCGTAAGCAATGACGCAAAATTAATGACTGACTGATGATCTTAGTTTTGTTATTGTTGTTCATAAATAATCAATTAAAGAAGGGTCATATGCATCATAATGTATCATAAACCCATCTTTTATTATTTATGAATTTCATATTTTATAGTAAAATCATTTTATTATATTAACCATAAAAAGACAAACTTATTTTTTTTTGTACAGAAAAAATAAACAGGCGCCTCAGAGGCGCAAAATTTTAAATACCGATTTATTTACATATTAAAATAAAAAAAACTTATTTTTTATATATCAATTAAATGTTACATTATTATTAAATAAATAAAACACAAATAGGTATTATTATTTGTTTATTTTAGGGAATCATGTTCAATTTTCAAAAAAAGTAACAAAAATTAGAAATTTTTATAGTACTAACAATTTTTAAGCATTTTTTTAAGAATAGCTAACTTTTTATAACATTTTGTCTTACTAACTAATATTTACTGTGCTAAATTAATAATGGAAAAAAAATAAAATTCGAGCAATTTTCTTGTACGAATTTAAACTGGGTCGTAAAGCAGCAGAAACGGCTCGCAATATCAATAAAGTGTTTGGCAAGGGAACGCTTCTGAGCGCACAGTGCAACGATGGTTCCGAAAATTTTCTGATGGAGATGAAAACCCTGAAGATGAAGAAGGTCGTGGTCGTCCAGTTGCTGTGAACAACGATAATTTGAGGACAATGGTGGAAACAGATCCCCGTACAACAATCAGAAAACTTGCAGGTTATGGTGACAGTTTGGTGGTGTGATACTGGAATCATCCACTATAGTTTCTTGAATCCAGGTGAAACAATCAAAGCGGAGAGGTGCTGTCATGAAATTGATAAAATGCATAAGAAATTGAAACCCCTTTGTCCGGGATTTGTCAATCGAAAAAGTCCCATCCTTCTTCATGATAACGATAGACCTCATATTTCAAAAGTGACTCATCAAAAGCTTAATGAGTTGGGCTATGAAACCTTGCTTCATTCACCATATTCACCAGACCTCTCGCCAACGGACCTCTACTTTTTCAGGTATTTGTACAACTTCCTACGTGAAAAAATTTTCGGTACGTTGGTTGCCTAACTTTGGAGATCGGACGAGATCCGACGTACCCAACTGCGGCCATTTACTACAGGTCAATCATTTAGATATACCCAATTTAAAACAATTTTCCTCGGACTTTCCTCTTCAACGACTTTTGAAAGATCGTTTTAATTTACTTCTTAGAAAAGAATATCCTTAATTTTAAACTGTGTGATTTGATTATTTAAAAACGACTTCCACAAAATTCCTCTACACTCAAATTTTTGTTAAAAGAGTTAAAATAATTTTAAAGTGCGTGGTGCGTTTAATAAGTAACTGAGCTAATGTAAAAAAAATGTGATTAAAAATTTTAGATTTTGTGTCTGATTAAATAGATTAATATATGTTTTAATTTTAGCAATTGTTTTATTTTATCAAGCGCATTAAAATTTTTCATTGTGCCATTTTGAATTTTCGTCATTGCGATGATTTAAGATAACAAATATCTCAGCGTTATCAAGTTTTTTATTGCACAGAAGAAGACGTACCATGAAAAATACGACCTTTTGTTGTCAACTCATGTATATAGATTACTTGTCATCACAGACAACTGCTAAATATTTGGTTAAAGAGTTTAGAGGTGAAGAAACTATCTGATAGCCACAATAAATTTTTGACATAATTGATGGCAAACTGGCGAAGAAGGTCCAGGAAGAGCGTCGAATCACTCTAATAATGCTGTCAACGAAGATTAACATCAGTGTTCGTACAGTCCACGCCTAATTGAAATGCATGGGTATCAAAAAACTGTGTTCGAGATTTTTACCCCGCTTCTTGACTATTTAAATAAGGCAAAACCTATTGGAGTACATACAGAACAATTTGAACCTGTTGCACGAGCATTTTGAAACTTTTCTGAAAAATTTAATTAACGAGAATTAAATACACGCAGTATATATTTGTAGGAAAGAAAGCGTGAGTCAGCAGAGTAAAAAAATGTTTGGAGAAGCCATCTTTGAAACTGCGAACGAGGACAATTGATAATGCTTTCCATTTTCTGGAATCATATACGTGTTATTTAGCAGATAAAGGTATTAACTAGGGAATTCAATCCCAGTCATTTTTACAATCCCGGGTTCCCGGACTTTCGGGATTGATATTTAAAGTTTTTTATATAAAATGTATAATAAGAAGATTATGTAATGAAAAAATTTGTTCAATGAATTATATATTAAATACAACTTTAATTAAATTGAATACAGTCATCCACATGTTGAAAATAAAATTTCAATAAGGTGAGTTTTCTAAGAGTATCATACAAAGTCTGGAGCGAAGCTTTGTCATATAAAGACCACTGGCAGAAAAAGCTCGCTCTACATCAATAGTTGTAGGTGGAATGGTCCTTAAGGCTTTATATTGAGATTCCAGTATTGTCGCACACTGACCAGTTGATTGATTAAAAGCCATTTCTCTTTTGATAGCGACTTTCACATTGTCATCAGCTGGAGAATTCGATAAATGATGACACTTTTTCAGCAAATCCGCCAGTCTTTCAGTGATATGGAGTTCCATTGGAGGTACTTTGTCCGCAATGCTAATTTCATCCATTCCAGGCACCAGGTGAAGTTTCTCAGCCAATGTGTTCAGAGTTTCTATGATTGGTGTGAGATCAGTATTGTTTGAATTTTGTAATTCTGGTCGAGACATGACATTAATCGTTGACATCAGGACGCTTTCTTGGTTTGAAATTTTTTTTTCAATGCATTAACTAGGTCAATCGCCCTGTTATTCTTCTGCTTTTGGAGCTCCTCAATAGCAATTGCTAAGTGAAAATTGCTCTCCTTCCAAATGACTTCTGTTTATATCCATTTTGATGGAGTCTTCAATAATAGATGCAAAATGCATCATTCTTTGACGAATAATATCATCTGACTTTGGAAGGTAAATTTTGCGAGCTGACAGTGCGAAGCGAAGATCTTTTGAAGTAATAAATGTATTTCAAAAAATAAAAGCAATTGTATTTTAAAGAATAAAAATTGTATTTCATTTTCATAAATTGTATTTTAAGAAATAAAAGCAATTTTATTTTAAAGAATAAAAATCGTTATGAGGGGTTAATTTTAATTTTTCATCTCGCCTGAATAGTTTATTATTTTTTAATTTAAAGGGTAAAATATTTTTATATTAATTTGCTTGTTAAATATTTTTAAAAATTAAAAAT
>MQRK01239021.1:1708-11895 GCA_001938485.1 Girardia tigrina | reverse complement strand
CGGTGGCCAATTGTGATCACCTCTTCAAGAGATAACACGATTCGATTCGTTGCTTGTGTGACACGTTGCGCGGTCTTGTTGAAAATAAACGTGATCCAGAGTAATACCATCCAATTCCGGCCATAAAAAATTATTAATCATCTCTCGATAGCGCTATTCATTCACGATAACTGTTGCTCCAGCATCATTTTCGAAAAAGTAAGGTCCATTGACCCTACCGGACCATACACCGCACAAAACAGTCACACGTTGAGGATAAAGAGGCTTTTTACGTGAGAATATGTTTCCATTGTTTCCATGGTTCTTAGAGAATTCTGAGAGCAGACAGAAATCCTTGCTGATTAGAAAATTATATTAGTTCAAAACGTTTAGCTGCCCGAGCTACAAATCAATATTTAGTCAATATTTTTAGGAATATTTGTATAGTGTGATATATTTATTATAAAAGAATAACCTTAGAATAAAATTATATTTTTCTCTCGATTAATGAAATATTGTCGGATTTAAATGATTAACTGGGATAATATTTCTCAATTATTGTACACCATTAAAACCTGTTTCTATGAGATCTTTTTAATGCGATTTTTTATGTGAAATAAAAATATTTTAATTTACAAATATTAGTTTAATATTAAAATGTTTTTATTAAATAATATTTATTTGAATATTGTTATATAAAAGAAATATTTTATATGATCTGTAGTGAACATTTCCAACAAAAAATCAAACCACGCTAAAATTTTCACAAATTTAAATAGTATTTAAATGTAATTTAAATTTCTTTTATTTTTTTGTTGTCGCAAATCTATTTAATAATTACAAAATAAAAATTCCCAGAAGTTTTTTTCACAAAGAACATCGGGATCAATTGACCCAAGAATTTTTCCACGTCAAATTAAATATGTAAATAAAAAAAACAAAAACAATTGTTTTAATGTTTCAACGGGGATAATTCGATGGACACAAATTCAAAAATTCAAAAACCAATTTAGACATTTTTTTAATTGAGAGCAAACTGTCGAAAAGTCGGATAAAATTTATCTTTTTGGTCAATAAATTTTATATCTGATTTTATGTTTTTCTCTTCTCTTTTGCACATGGGAACCTCGATGGGAACTCCCACTTCATAAACGTTTACTATTTCAATTTACTCTGATATTATATTTTCTTTGTGTGATTTCAAAATTATTTTTTTATGATTTCGCGCTATGAGGAAAAATTTAAATTGTATGAATGTGTGAATGTATAAATTCTGTTTGTTAATTTGAGTAGGTTGAATTTAGATTTGGGATTCCCTCACCCAGATGGAAATTGGTATCTTTTTTTGTTTTTTGCGGTAATTAACTATTCGAACATAATTAAAATAATAGGAACATAATTAATGGGACTGTGAGGAATGTTTTCTTTTACATTATTTATATTATCTGATTTATTGTTTTTAAAAAATCAGTTTGATTTCCTTATTTCTTATTTTTTTAAAAAATATATCGGTTTTCATTAATCTAAACTTTTTTAACTTAGGATTTCTTTTTGTATTATTATTTAAATTGTTTTTTTATTTTATAAAAAAATCATTTTTTTTACTTTTTAGATTTTTAAACTTTACGAACTTTGTTTGTTTTACGTCCTTATTTAATTTTTGTTAACATTTTAAATTAAAAATTAATCCATCATATTCTATAAAATAAATTATTATTAAATCACACAAGTTTGTAATAAATATGTAAATATTTATGTACACTAAATAATATAAACATTTTCATTTTTATTCAAAATATTTAATTTATATTTTATTTAATTATTCAGAAACTATTAATAATAATTTTGGAAGACTTTTAAAGTCAATTTTTAGACCCTTCCGCAATAATATATATTTTTTATTATTTATATATTTTAGATTGCTTTGCCCGATCTTT
The DNA here is from genome assembly GCA_001938485.1 of Girardia tigrina. Lineage (NCBI taxonomy): Eukaryota > Metazoa > Platyhelminthes > Tricladida > Dugesiidae > Girardia > Girardia tigrina. The sequence goes on along the minus strand of MQRK01239021.1, from coordinate 9,979 downwards.
TCAGTGGCTTCATTCAAATGTTTACTTCCTTAAAATGTGTATTCTTTGAACATTATCTATTTTAAAATAATTTGTAACATCTTTGATCCTCCATAAATAAATATTTGTAAACAATCTATTTATTGATTCATTCAAATATATTATAATAAAATGTAATCATATAATTTAATACAGTTTAAACACATTATGAATACATAGTTCACCTTTAATTTAATAATAAATAAAATATTATTAATCAGACAAATGTAATTTTATAATTTATAGTAATGTGATTAATTTGTTTGTTTGTTCTGCCTTCCTTTACAGCTTAGAACTAATTATGGAATGAAAAGAATGATTATTTATTACTGTTCTAAAAAGGATGTAAAGATAACTGATTATAATAATTAATTATTTATATCAATTTTCACTGATAAAATATTCATGGAATTATCTAAGCATCGAACTATGACCACGATGTGCAATTCAGGAAACTATCTCTTAAATTAAAATGATGCGGGTACCTGTTGTTATTAATTGAAGTACAGAGTTATATTTGCAAAATATTTATTATATTTTAGTGATCAGAGAACTCATTAGGCAAAAAAGCCTAAAATCAGCAGCAGAACGTGTTCCGGCGGTTAAAAATCGGGCACTGATAATTTGCCGAAAGAATTCCGATTTTATGACCCCAACAAGAGTCGCTCTTCTTTCTCTTGTTAATGATAATTTGTTAGCATTAAATTTGTCTTCTTTTGCATGATTTCAATATCGCAAAACATCGATTTCGATATTTGAGTTTGATTTACCAAAGTAACCAAAACAAGACAATTTAAAGTTCTGACATCAAAAAGTCCTTGCCACATTAATATTGATAGGAGATTCCATCCGAAAAGTCAAAACAGAACTTAAATTTTAAAAATTTTTCCTAATCTCCTCCACTCCTTTCTTTCTCTTATAACCAGTGTAATATTTGTTTCCCATTAATGAATATAGGAAAGTGTCTCTCCAAATTTGATTTTTTATTGCATGAAATTTTATTGACAAATAATACAGATTCTAAGGCTATTAGAGTTTTGTATAAAATAATTAATTTGGTCCATTTAAATTTTAATTCAAAATTTTCTTCTTCTATTTTCCTTTACTTCTTATTTTTATTGCCATGCAGACTAAAAAATATTTTCTTAAATGCCATTGACTTTAGCCCAACCGATATCTTCTTATGTCAACCGAGAGTTAAAAAACGAATAATGGCCGTATTGTGGATGCACCGTTTTCTTTCGTCCCAAGTTGATTACTGTAGTGACCTACATAATTATATATAAATTATATTAGTAAATATATTATTGATTACAAAAAATTAAAAAAATTCAATTATGAATTAAAATACTTGAATCTCCTTTACTACAATCGAAATATAACAACTATTCTAAAAGGGAAATTGACAGGAACCTAAAGCTGTTAACAACAATTAATCAAGCTCCCAAATCATTCTTCAACATTCTTGATAAAATCGCTTCCATTCAAGTCAAGGATACATCATAAAATCTGACAACTCACCAATCTCCATTTTGTAACACCGTTGATAATTCAATTTCCTAATGAACGTTTCTGATATCAAAAGTTCACCCGTCTGAATCACCTGACGACATAAGCAACTCAAATATCTCATTCGACCATTTATTAATAAAATTATTTATTAAATCAGGACAGAACCCTCATTACTCACCCTTAGAAAGTGATTTTGTGATATTTTAAACATTTCCTTAGTTAATATTCGTTAATTTCGTTATTAGATAATATATATATATTAGTAAATATTCAATTAAACTATTATTTATTTATTGTTGGAAATATGCTCAAAGATTATCATACGTTTGGTTAAATACTTCAGCATACTTTTAACTAGAACAACTTCTCTTCGACATATTGAGAAATATATTCACAAAATTTGACCATTATTGTACTAATTTTACAACCTTTGTGCTTTGTATTTAATATTTTAGCATCTGATTCAGAAATATTTCACTGTTTAGTCAGATGCAGATAATTCTCTTCCCTATAACCGGTATCCTTTTTCCATGTACCCGTTTTCCGGTACCTTTTTTCCGTATACCGTCCCAATAGGCCTTTCTGTGTCAATCATTGATGTTATGTATTTAGTTAATTAACCCTTTCAACGCGTAAATCGACTATAGTCGCCCGGATTTAATGTTTAATAATGTTTAACGCGTTCAAAGGTTTAAATTAGCAAGACTACGAATCACGATTTTCGGGACAATTTTATCGATATTTCACAAATTCCTTTTTAATAAAAAATGGTAAGTTTTTAATCTAAATTAATTCAGTTAATTGATTCAATTAATTGCTGATCGACGAATAATGATTTTCTTGCCATTTTTTTATTCTTCTACATTTTACATTTTTGAACTTTACTGCATATTTTAAACTTAATTTATGGTTCAATTGGATGTGTATAATGTATGTATTATATTTGCAGACATGTAATGTATATTTGGCTTGTGTGCATTTAGGGTGTTAGGGATGATAACGTTATTTAATTATTTTAACTGATACTTAAAGGAGGTCTGTTATACTGAAGGTGACCTGACGTCCCGCTTTTGGCGGGACAGTCCAGATTTTTCCCAATTTGTTCCGCGTACCGCGATGTTTTTCAAAAGTTCCTATTAGAATTAAGTTAAATTTTAGATTTGTAAAATCATTGTTTTGCGTTCTAAGAGTCCTACGGGCTACGACGACTAACATATTGATTTTGCTACACAGTTACATTGTATTTGTCTCTCGATGATACACTTCATGTTCGTTCTGTGTGCTAGCAAGCTAATTTAACAAATAGATATTACAAATCTGCTTCTTACCATAGAAAATTAAGGTAATTTATTTATATATTTCATAAATATATAAATTTTCTTAAACTTAGCCTAAAATACTCGTAGTATTAATATTTTATATTGATGACAAAAAGTATATCATTGACCTTAACCTTAAAAGAAATTTTAGAAAGGAATATACAATTAAAATACCGCCTGCTTCACAGTAGTCCCGCTTTGCCCATCTAAAAATCTGGTCAACTTAGTTATACTTAAAATCAATGTCGTTATAAATTATGTTATTTAATTGGAAATTTATTTTTAGATAATCTATATTAATATGGTCTCTTTCACTTGACTGCAGATTCACTGTATTTATATGCAATCAACTGTATACAGTAAAACCACTCTATAGGGAGTTATTTAAGACCGAGAAAACTACCTCTCCATAAGAAAATTTACTTATAGAGAGGTAGTTTTTAATCGTTTATTAATCTCATTGTTTAATATATTTTCTTTTTTTAACATAAAAAATATTGTTCCTTATAGAGAATTACATCTAACAAAGAGGGAACTTTATTGAGAGGTTTTACTATATTGATTGATGTAAAAAATCATTTTTTTGGTAATAGTCCTTTTTCTCCATTCTAAGCTTTTTTTTAAAACAACTTTTAGCACTGTTCTGACAAAAAAATATTCTATGACTTCTATTATTGTGAAGTGACACTATAAGTCTAAAGGATTTAAAAATCATGATTGTGCTGACTTTAGATATAAAATCGAAATAAGCAATTCTCAATTAAAACTCGTCAAAACTGATTTTCACAGTTTCCATTGGATTTTGCGAATTGGTAGAATTATTTGGTCCATATTCAAGATATACAATTCTTTGGCCATGTACATTATCTTTACACTAGTTTCAACGTATCTAGTGTCTCCATTGACCCTATTGCGATCGGGACGATGCAATGCTCTTAATTATTGGCTCAAACCTCATTTGTAGTTACATTAATCACTATATTTACTAAAAATATTTTATGACAAAACTAGAAGAAGAAAATGTCTATTTTTGGGAAACGAAAAAGTATTTCTTTACTTTAATATTTAACCATAAAAGTAATTTAATGTAAACATAGGTAGACCGTCCATAAAGCGTGAGAGAAGGTCAACAACTTTAACAAAGAAAAATGTATCAAAATTTCTTTTTACTTTTGATTAATGACAGTAAAATTTTATTTGTGTTCGTTTATGAACATTATTTTATCTTATTTCTTTTAATATTTTATTATGTTTCTTTATTTAAGGAATTTTACTTTTTTTAGCTAAAATAAAATACATGATAGTTTTATAAAAGAAAGAACAAACTGTGACCCTAGTTTAGTAAAAATAGTTCCAAAATTAACTCTTTCCACGTCCCATAATATAAATTATAATTCCCCTGAATTAAGGTATATATTTTGAGTTCCTAATTCAGAACCTATTAAACATTTTAAATCATCAATTTTGAAAAGTGTAATTTTTAAAAGTAATACTTAAAAATTATTTCACCTGATATACGCTGTAATGTATTTTCTTGTTATGGGTATTAGGAGGTTGACGTTTTAACATTTTCACCTTAAAATTAATGGGTATATTGTTAAAAGCTGACATTGTTATATTTTTTTATAAAAGTGCATACGTTGAGACATTTTATTGCAAAAATATCTCGGTAAATATGTATTTGTTTTCTGTTATAATTTTTATAATTAAGCTAAAAATTAAAGCGTTTTATAATTGCTTTGTTAACATTTTTTTAATGTGTGGTATAATACAAATTAACGTCAAAATAAATAATTTTAAGTATACATCATTTGAATCTATAAAATGTTAGTTATTTCTACAAGCGCAAAATTAAATTATTATCGTTAGCTGTCAATATAAACGTATTCCAATGAAGGCGTTGTTTGTGTTAAGTGAATTTCGCATGTGACTTCAAAGTATTTCAATTTACTTTATATTTTATAATATGTAGAATAAGCTCCGAGAAAGCTAAAAATCCTGAAAATATCAAATCCTGGATAAAAAATCTAGTTCATTTTGAGAAATCAAGATTTCACATACCCAAAGTTTTGTAGTCACTTCATAATATGAATAAAATACGAAAAGCTTATTCTGTTATCGATCAATTTAATTATTTATCAAACTTATAGAAGTCAGTTTATTCAAGATGTAAAATAGTTGGCACAGAATTATCAGATTAATTGCTTAAACTTAGTTTAGCAAAAATTAATAAAAAATCTATAACAAAAAAGTAGAAATTCTTATTAAGAAATATCATTTTGTTCAAAAAGCCAAATAATGTTTTGAAGAAAAGTGGGATTATTTATTTGACATAACCTAAGTGAATGGTAATTGGCTGAGCAATGAAGATTAGAAATTTGATTTCTTACAGGTGAAAATTGATGGTCAAACTGGTTATTACACTTCAAAAACTGTTAAGTACATCCTTCTAAGGCTGGTAGGAAGATACCTATCATACGATAGAGGTCAGTGATGACATTAAAGAAGACTTTGAACAAGATGATGGGTAAGATCATGATTTTATTCCGCCAGACGAAAAACCAAAGAGAAAGTATGAGAACACCATTGTGGCTGTTAACTTATATATGAAGTTAAAACTAAGTATTAAAAGGTCAGCAGAGGTTTGCGAAAATTTATCTAAATAGGGTATTAATGTTTGAATAGTCAAAAAATGGGAAAAAATGGTTCGAGGTCAAAAAATTGAAAAATACATGATAATTCAATTAAAAAATGATGATTGGTGTTGCAATTTGATGGTAAAAGAATTATTCGAAAATGAGTATCAAGTCTTAATTTTAAAAAATGCAGAAAAGGAGGTCAAGCTAGCCATTTTAAAACTATGCGATAGAAAATCTTATATTATTTACATTGGAATTTAATGAAGAGCTATATAAATTTAACTATAGAGTAAACAATGGAGTAGTATTAAAGTTATGATATCTGATACTACAAGTGTTAATAGTGGGAGTAAAAATAGAGTTTTGAGCCTACTTCAAAGTGAATTTAAAATTTTGTCTAGCACATGAAGCTAACTATCAATAAATTGAAATGGTTCAACATTTTTTCTTTTGAAGCATATAATGACGAAGGAAAAACTCATTGCCAGAAATATATTACAGATTTATTGAAAACCTGCAAAAAAACTATGAAAATTTAAAATCAAGTATTAAGCAAGGTGAAAACAATTGTAAATAAATAAATAATTGTAAATAAAGGTATAATAAATGGAGAGATGCTCTGCACTTTTTGGTTGACTTGGAACAAAGTTACTGATACATGAAAGTGAATGGCAAAGTGAATGAAAGTGAAAGCAACTAACAATGAATTAAATTTAAAAATTATATCACGATCTCATAAAATTCAAAATATGTTCAGTAATGAATCTGTTACACCTTTAACATTTTGTTCTGATATTGTTTGTGAATATAAATGTAATGGGTGCGATGCCACATACATTGGAGAGACTGTCCGTCATCTCTGTAAACGAATTCAAGAACATGGTCGAAAAGAGAGTAAGAGTAATTGTTGGTGCGAGAGCGGGCGCAGCGTGGTGGCACTAGGGGAATGATATGCGGGACGCAGGGGGCTTAAATTCATAATCTCACCGGAGGGGAAGCTCAGACTCGCAATCCGCGATACTGTCGAGATGGACACGAACGCCCAGACCACCAATAACACATCATCACGACTATCGATCATAATACTTGACCATTTTGGAAATACCGGTAAGTAAATGCTGCCGTTATATTTTTTTTTAAAAAGCAACATCAATTTTTCATCTTCATATTTTTTAAATGAACCATCATGATAAATGTACACATTTGATTTAATACAATCTTTCTCCACGATATTATCTCCTTCGGTCAAGTAATTAACAACATATTGATAATTCAATTCATTTCTATCGGAATGATAACACAACGACCGATTGGCGATTTTCATTGAAAAAAAACACTTGAACGCACACAAATCTTTATTTTTTTTATCAAAACAGGAACAGATATGGCTACTTCTAGAATCCACATACAAATTTTCAAAAATTTTTGGTGCCAATTTTAATAAAATGATCGATTAAAACTGTGAGGAATATTTGGTGTGTGGATGTTTTTGTGTAGTTTTTGCATGTTTAAATGTTGAATGTGATGATTAATAAATGATGAATGAGATTATGAATTTAAGCCCCCTGCGTCCCGCATATCATCCCCCTAGTGCCACCACGCTGCGCCCGCTCTCGCACCAACAATTACTCTTACTCTCTTTTCGACCATGGAATTGGGCATCTCCTAACCAGATGGATTATCAATATTTAATTTCTTATAATCTGAAACTAATTTATTTATATTTATATTTAATATTCAAATTTTTAATTTTTATTATTGCAAATTTTAAATAATTTTAACGACTTTATTTTTGTAAATTTTTAAATAATTAAAATCAAATTAATGTTTAAAAATGACTATAAAAATATATTATTTCAGCCAATAAAATTTAAATTAAATATTTTTTAAATAAAGTGGTCTTCTCAAGTACAGTTCAGATTATGATGGGAGATATTGAAAATTGATTGATGGATCTAAGTGAAAGCAATAATATTGATCATCATAAAGATGATAAAAAATGTGAATGTAATAAATGTTCTGTCAAATGTGTGAGTTCTCTTAACAAAAACAAATTGGTGGAAATACATTAATTTAATCAATATTATCGTTAATTTTAAAATCGACAATTTTTCATCAAAAATGTTTAATCGATTGTCAATTCAAAGTGTCTTGCATAAAACAATTTATTAGAAGTGAGAAATCGGTTCCGGCGAAAATGACACTTTGAACTTCGAAAAAAAATATTTCAATCAAATACTTCTACTGACAAAAACCGATCAAAAGACGTTCCACATGATGTTAAGGCCATAATGACTAATGATAAAATTCGTTCGTGAGGATCTGCTCCATTATTTCAATTTGCCAAAACTGGCCTGTTTGATTTCAAATTGCAATTGCAAGAATTCAAAGATGTAATTGGGATCATTTCCACCGAAATGACTGGAATTATCATTGTCCCCCCCCCCCTTTTAAATCAAACAGTAATATTGCAGAACATAAGAAAAAATGTAAATGTGATGTTAATTTTGATAATTTCAAAATTCTGTGTAAGCATTTTGACAGTTATTGGGAGAGAGTGTCGTGTGAAGCATTGTTAATTAGGTCACGTTGCCCTAAAATTAATGTTCAATCGGCTGTCTAAACAGCTTATTGAGAATTTTTGATTAGCATGATTTCATACACTCGATTACATAATCATCATTTTTGTATTTATATACAGGTGAATTGATTATTAATTAGTGACCTGAAGATGACGGTAGATCCGTCGAAATATATTGTCTATAAATATATTTTTTAATGGA
>MQRK01239003.1:0-10172 GCA_001938485.1 Girardia tigrina | reverse complement strand
CGACCAGATACGATGGATAGAAACCGACACCGAATTGACCGATCATCGAGATATCGGCACCGGCTTGCAGCGCCTCTGTAAATGCCATAGTTCCAGATCTAGCGATCGTTCCAAGATTGCAGATGAGCTCGGCTTTCGTCATGACGATTCCTGCGTCGATGAGAGTGAGAGTGTCAGCGTCTTTGTGCGGGATGATTTTGATCATTGGTTCTTTGGCGGTGGCGAGCACGGATGGATCCGTCAAGCTTTTGTAGCGGATTTTGTCAAGCGCATCGCTAGAATTGGAGATCAATTCCCAAAGGAGAATCTCTTTGTTAGAGTAGAATGTATTGATGATTAGACTCATTAACTGGGTGATTTCGGCCTGGACGGCGAATGTCTCGGTTTCGCAGTCGGACATGATTAGATTTCAACAGTTTTTTTTGAATTGCGGTTCAAGTTTTGTAAATAATAAGCTTATTTAAACAAGTGTATTTTTGATATTAATTTGATAATTTTTTTTGAATTTTTATTTTTGCATTTCGATCACTCCGTTCACAATTTATTTTTTGATCGCTTTTTTGTTATTTAAAAAAAATCATTTTGATTTTTTTTAATGCACTACAATCCAAATAAAGTATTCAATGGGAATCTTCCTTCAAATGAATAAGGTGTATCGGCTTTCAGATTCCCATCAGTCTGATATAATTCTTTTCTTATTTTAAAACTACTATTTTTTTCATCTCCTTTACCTGTATCAGGTATCCATCCTATAGATTCTCCATATGTTTCAGCTGATACTTTGTCTAACATAACAAAATTTAAAATACTTGAAAATTCTCCACAATCTCCTATATTTTCAATTTCTGCCGATCCTAACTGCAATCTCATATTTTCAAACATTCTCGGAAAAAATTGTTTTCTAGAGTTACAGATGAGTCTGCAACAAATCCTGATAGTTTAATCTTGTAATAAAAGAATGCTGCTCCTAAGTTTAAAGGATTACTTGTTTGATATATTTGAAACTTTATATCACCATTCTTATTTAGATTTGTTGAAGAATCTACACTAGCTGCAACTCTTAAATAATCTTCTTTCTTTAAATCATGGAGAAAATTTAAAGTTATGTCCAAACTAAACAGTTGTCTCTGAGATAAATCTTCTTCCATTTTTTCTTATTTTTTAACAAAAAATTTAAATATTTAAGGGTTTATCAAATTTTTACTTTAAAAATGTCGACTTTGGAAGAAGAGTTAAAAAATATAATTTCATCAGGTATTCCAAAAGCTGTTTCCATAGATGGAAAAAGAATCTATATTTCTATATTATATAAGGAGGAATACTGCCATTAGCAGCATTAATTCCGTTAATTATGTCAGTTGTTGGTGGAGCAGCTGGAGCAGCAGGAGGAGTTGCTGGAGTTGTTCAATCTGTAAAAGAGAGTAAAAAAGCTGATGCCCAGAAGAAACTAGCTGAAGAAGAGTTACGAAGATTAAAGGAAGAGAAGAAATCTCCTGGAACAGTCCAACAATCTGGAACAACCCAACCACCAACCCAACAATCCGAACCAGTAAAATCAGTTGCAGGATTATTTTTAGATCCTTATCATGAAGAGGTATCTCTAATTATTTGAGAAATATTTTAAAAAGTTCTAATATTCAAAATCAAGAAAATAAAGAATTAAAGAAAGTATTGAAAAAAATGAAGCATGTGGTAGAAATTAAACATTCTGGAGATGGTTTATTTTTAAATCCTTATAAACCCATATAAAAATACTTAAATTTTTTGTTAAAAAATGGCAAATAATATTTCCTTTTTACAATATTCCATGAATAACTATCACGGCGTTGATATAAGATCGTTAAATACCTTTTACAAAGTTGCTACATTAGATAAGGCATTGTCTATAAAATTAGACAATCCAAAAACTACAAAGAAAGAAGTAGCAAAACAACTAAATATTTCTGAACGAACTCTGCAGAGATATTCAAATGATTTAAATGAAGAATTTTTCCAAAAAAGAAAACAGAAAACATCTTATAAACTATCTAGGTGTAGTAGTTGTGATTTGTTTCTAGAAATACAGCAGGAATGTCGGTACATACAAGAGCAAAACATGTTGATGTTTACTTAGAATATAAAAATCAGACTCAAGATACGGGTCAAAATAATGGAAATAAGGATGAAACATCATCTATTTCACGAGTGGACAAAAATGGACAAAAATGGACAACGAGTGGACATCGAGTAAGCAACGAGTATGCAGTAAGTAAACAATCAGTAAATCTCAAGAATGTGAAGCAGCTCACTGAAAACTTAAATATTTCACCAATTCAAAGAGTGGAAGAAATAAAGGGGGGAATAAGTTCAGAGGTAATGTATCTAATCAATAATTCCAAATTATAAATTATATCAAAATTTTCCTTAAAAAATGGAAATGGAACTTTACATTCAAGCTAAAGCAGATTCAAGAAATCAACAGGCTTTACAAGAAAAAGTCGAAGAATATAGTAAATGTAATTATGCAACAAAAGAACTAATAGGAAAACAAAGTATGATTGATGCTTTCTTATTAAAAGATGTGGTTGAGAGACAAACTAATACGATTTTATTTATGGACAAAGAAATATAAGTCTTAGAGGAAGAAAATAATAAAATGAAAGAGCTAATATCAACACCAGACTTAGAGAAAATTCAAAAGATTTCAGCAATAAGGAAACAAGAATCTATTGTTGTAAACAGTGATAAATCTAAAGAACGCTTACGTAGAAGAATGATACAATCTGGACAGTTTTATGGAAATCAAATAAAAAATTAAAAATAAAATACATATAAATAATACAAAGCTTACTATTTTATAAAATAAAACATCATTATTTATCTTCATTATATATTTATCAAAAATTGATAAAACTTTCTCGAATTCAAAATTTAAAACATTTGTAGTGTTTGGTGGATTTTGTGTTTGCTTTTCCATTTTTTAAAGCATAAAATGACATTCAAGGAGCGGTTCAACCTAAAATCCAACCAAAATTTCAACCCAGTTTTCAGGATGAATAAGATAAACTTTTCCCATCATCCTAACTTACCAACATGTTTTAGAATGTTAATTGTGAGATCATCAGGTTGTGGAAAGACAAATTTATTGTTAAGAATATTATTAACTGACTTTTTGGATTATAACAATTTAATGATATTCAGTAAAACATTGTCACAACTTGAATATCAGATAGTTTTTAATGGTTTCGATAATAATTTAAGTAAAAAATCTATAAGATATATTTTTGAAAATCAAGAAACATTATTCCAAGATCCTGAAAAATCAATTGTAGAAGTTGTAGAACAGTATGCCTTAAAACATCCTGAAGATCCAGACAACGAGAATATAAATGTAAAATTCTTCAATAATGTTAAGGATGTTATTCCTCTAGAAAACTTACCAAAAAATAAGAAAAATCTAATAGTTTTTGATGATTGTATAAACGAAAAGAATCAGAATATAATAGAAAAATATTTCACAAGAGGACGTCATCAAAATGTAAATGTTATTTATCTTTCACAAGCTTGGTTTGATATAGATAAACGTAGTATCAGAGGAAACTCAAACTATGTAATTCTGTTTAAATTAAACAAGAGACAAGAGTTTAATCTATTCTGATTTATTAAGTAACGAGATTGAACCAGATGAGTTTAATGATTTGACAAAAGTATGGCAAGAAAAGTATGGATATTTAGAATTTAATCGAGAAGGTGATTTAGTTATTCGAAATGATATTTTTAGTTATTAGGTATTTAAAAAAATCAATAAAAAATGGTGTTCGAAGAAAGATTAGAGTATTTAAAAAAGATAGTGAAGGAACAAGATGAAATAAAGAAAGATGCTAGGGAGAAAGCAAATCAACATCTAGGTTTAGTTAATACAGTTGTTGAGATGGAAAATATTAAAAAAGAAGCACATAAACAGATGGAAAGTATTAATCCTCCTAAACAACTTCAAATTCTGAGTAAAAATGATGAAAATAGTCATTCGATTTTTAGATGCTTATAACTGGAAACCATTTGTAATAGATTATAATCATTCACCAGAACTTACACCTACATCAATACCTATTCATCATAAAGTTGGAAATAGTCCGGCTATTACAATTAATGGTGTTGTACATATATTAGGATATGATGATGAAGGGAATCGTAAAATAGCTAACCTATCAAAATATGAAATTACTAACAGAAGAGAAGGTTCATATATCTTCACAGACGAGTTGGAAAATTTAATTAATGGATATGGTAGTGATAATATACAAGAAATTCAAAAGTATTTAAAAATAGTAGACGATGCAAAAGTAAAAAAAAATTCATCATCATATCATATAGAACTTATAAATAAACTTCAAAGTACAAAAGTTGAGGAGCTAGAAACTCTAAAAGCTGAACTTCTAGAAGAGCTAAAAAATCCAAAAGCTTCAAAAGATCCAGAAGTTGTAGATGGGGATAAAGTTGGAGATGGACTTGGTGATTATAGTAATGAATATATCCACTTTCTTCCAGATAACCCTATTTTACTAATTATTGAGTTAAGAAAGTTATTAGTGGCAAAAAAAGCAGGACATGACAATACTTTCAATCAAGTAAATGCTATTCTAAAAAGATTGATGGAGAGAAACTTTATAACACCTAAAAAAATATAGAATGATTCTAAAGAAAAATTATTCATAAACATAAATAAATTTTAAAAGAAAAAAATGAGTAAATACTCAATAACTTTAACAAAAACATCAGATCAATCTGATTTTATAATACCATTCTCCGATTCTTTATCACCAAATAAAAAATATGAGATAGGATTAGTATCATTTTCAACTTATAATAACATTCATACTATCACAAGAGATAATAATTTGTTTAGATATACAAAACAAGTCGAAGATAGAAGTGGAAATAGTCATGTACAAAATTTTTACTATCCAATAAAACCTGGTGCGTATGAATTAGAAGAAATAATGAATGTTGTACAAGTTCAAGGTGGTGGATATTTCTCAAAATATGATCCTCCTAAAAGACTTACTATGCATATTCCTGAAAAATGTGAAATAGATTTTACTGAGGGAGATAGTTTTCATGAACTATTAGGTTTTGAAAAGAAATTATATCAAGGTAAATCTATAGCTCAAACCCACGAAAAGTGAGATCGGTTCAGACAATAAATATTGAATGTGATATAGTAAACTCGTGGTTATACTCTTTTCCTGCTAATTCCATTCCTTTACGCTCTAAAATTGATGAGCAAATGAATCCTCCACTTTATTTACCAATTATTAAAAAAGTATTTAATGGTATTCATATTCGAATTTTAGATCAAGATGGAAATTTAATTAATTTTAATGAAGAGGAAATTACTTTATTTTTACATCTAAGGGAGATCTAAGAGAGTTCTAAATTGGATCTAAATATTTTTATATAAAAAAATGGAAGATTTATTGAAAAAGTTAATAAATTTAACTCTACAAAGTTTTCAAGAACTATCAAAGCTGTATCAAACACATCAGATTTTAAAATAAATTTTCCTGTTCCATTAACTTTAGATAAAGAATTTAATTATGAACTAGGTTTAATGTGGTTTTCTAGTTATAATACTATTTACAACATTACTTCTGAAAATAATGTCTTTGTATACTCAATTGATCAAGGAAAAACTTTTAAATATTTAAAGATAACACCTGGTGCTTATGAGATAGCCAACATTGATTTAGAAATAAAAAAAGTTTTAGGTGAGAAATCTGTATCTATTTCATCACATATATCTACCGGAAAAGTTGTAATGAAGCTTGATGATGGTGTTATTGTAGATTTTTCTAGAGAAAAAAGTTTACACAAACTGTTAGGTTTTGAAAAGAAAGTATATGGAAATAAGGAGAATATTTCTGAAAATATTGCAAGAATAGCAACCATACTTGATATTAATATTGAGTGTGACTTAGTAAATGGAAACTATTTTAATGGAGAATTAGATAATATTTTATACTCATTTCCATCAAATACAGTACTTTTAGGGTATAAATTTATCGAGCAAATGAACCCACCGAAGTATTTACCTATAACAAGAAAAGTAATTAGTTATATTCATATCAGAATTATTGATCAAGATGGAAACTTGATTAACTTTAATGGAGAAACAATTAATTTATATTTAGATCTAAAACAAGTTTAGTCTGAAATATCTTGCATTTCTTCATAAGTGCTAAGCACTAGATCCTCAAAATTAATACCCTTCTCAAGATAATATAGAACATAGAGACATAACTGCCCACACATTTTTGTATCATCCGGTTGGATTTGCAAAGTGTTATAAATCAATCCATCAGTTTGATCAACATCTTTTACAGGTAAAACACCATAAGGATCAAAATAATATTTATTTTTATACAGACAAACCCAATGACTACCTTTATTTTCTGAAGAATCTAAATTTATACCCAATGAATTTGGACGATCTACTTTGTAATCAGAAAGCTCATTCCTCATTAAAACTTTAATCTTTATCCCCAAATCTTTAGCTATTTCTTTTAAATCAAAGTTAGTGGTAGTATCAATACCATATTTAAATAGAAACTGATGTAAATTGTCATTCATTTTAAAGTATAAAAAATTTACATTTAAAAATGAGCACTTTCATTCCAACTAATATTCACGGAGGAGTGATAATGGGTGGATTAAATACTGGATTAAAATTAGAAGATGCTGATGTAAGGTATGTAAATGAAAGAGGAGATAAAATGAAAGGAAATTTAGATATGAATGGGAATAAAATTACTAATGTTTCTTCACCTGTTGCGGATAATGAAGTTGTAAATAAAGAATATTTTACAAAGCAATTAGATAAAAAAGTTGAGAAAATCAAAGATAAAATAGATATCATGCAACAGGATGCTAATATAATCAAAGATAAAAGTAGAAAAAATATTGAAAATAATATTAATAAAATAATAGAAAAAACAAGAAAAGATATAACAATGATGATTAATGACCAAGTGGCAAATAAAGATGATATCACTAAATTAAAAGATGAAATTAAAGATGTTATCCAATCCCAACGTAAATCACAAATCCAGTCTACAATCCAGTCTGTAATAAAAGAAAGTTTAAAAAATATTGAAAAGGAAAAGATTGATGATGAGAAAAAACTTCATACCAACCTTCGTAAAGCTTATCTAAGTTTGATTCCAAATCAGTATAACATTATAATTGATCATTTGCATCCTATGTGGAGAGAACCTCCTTTTACCACTGAAGAGAAGAAATTTATATATTTTCCAGGAAAGCGGGATAAAGAACAAACATTGAATCTTTCTTACAATCTTCCAAAAAACTGCACAATATTTATGGTTGTTAAGTTTTTCGATAAGGTTGGGTTAATATATATTAAAAAAGATGATCAATATATATTTTCATTATCACAGCTTTTTGTTGTTCATTTGTTTGAAGAGAAGGCTGTTAAAACACTTGAAATAGTAAAACAATATTCTATTGTTATAAAAATAAAAGAACACAAAATAAAACACATAAAAATTGTAAATGATGGAACATTAGAACTTGTAAAACCTAATATAATCTTTGACAAACTTGAAATGGGGCTTGGACATGGTCTTATATATGATTTAATTATACACGATAAACTTCTTGAAGAAGAGAAAATTGATGAGATTGTTAAATCTTTAAACAAAATTCATAAAATTAAATCTTAAAAAAATGAGTCTAAAAATGGGTATTTTTTAGTATGGAATTTTTTTATATTGTATATCATCCGTTTCATTCTCATCATAGATAAAGTTGTTACATTCATTCATTAAATTATTTTTCTGAATAAAATCTATATACTGGTGTAATTTATTCTGAGGAAGATTTACTGCTTCAAAATCAGCATATATGTTTACTAAAGGCTTTTTTATATTAGTAAAATTTTTAAATGCCATAAAAGCCTTATCTTTCTTTGGTATTATTACTCTAGCAGGTTGATTAAGAACACATAATCTATAATGTTTCTCTTTTGCACTTTCATTTTTTGAAACATGGAAGCATCGTTTACAAATATTTTGTCCTTGAATATGAGCATTTGAAACTTGCGATAGAGCAAAACCTTGAAAATTTTTTATCAAAATCCAATGATTCTCGTGTAATATTAAAGACACTTCATCTTTTTCGTTAGACTTTGAAATTATAAATGGATTGATTATCCAACTATCTCGCTTTGTTTCATCCTTACCTACTTGTTTTAATCTATAAACATCAATTCTCATGTTATTTAATTTTTCAAATTTGGGAATATCTTTTACATCTATAGGTTGTTTAACATCTCCAAAGTTTAATTCACTTAAATAGGTAATATAATTTGAAATTCTTTCCGAATGATCTTTTGTTGGATGTTTATACGCTGCAATACATAAAGCAAAACAATCTTCTGTATATTTTTTATCATTTTGAATATTGACTAAATAAGTAGATTTAAATGGTAGTCAAACATATGCTTTGGGACTAAAACTATATGTCTTCCAATAATCTATTTGTATTTCATCGATTGAATATAATTTTAAGCTACTATCTCCAAGTTCTTGTTCAACTATTTCAAAATTTACATTAAGTTCTGTAATCAAATCTTCAAAAGTTTGTTCAAAATTTTCTACACTAACTAGGATAATAAATGGTGTAACAACACGTGTATCTAAGAAATTTCCATCTTCAGCTTCACTTACATAAGTTAATCTAACAACAACTTTAAATTTTAAAAAATCAAGATCTTTAAGCGCATTCGCCATAGAAACTTTTATATCTTTTTTATAATCGTTTATATATGTTTCTAAATTATACGGGGCGCGTTTTTCTTCCCCAATTACAACAGTTCTATATATTTCATCAAATGTTCTGGGATCATTCATTAGGTCTCGATAGTTTTCTATATTGGTAAGAGTTTTTAATTTTTGATTAAGCAATCCTTTACCCAATCCTTTACATGCAATAGAATGTGCATTATAACCAGCTTTCATAAAACGCCCGTTACATTTCTCACAAATAATAGAATTATCATCATTCATACCACCAGTTCGTTCTATGTGAGCTTTTGATTTTAAATGTGCGGATAAAGCTTGTTGAGTTTGGAAAAATCTATTACATGGTTGACAAAAGAATTCCGGCATATCCTCGGCTTTTTTAATTTATTTTTTATTTAAATCAATTTTTTATATTTATTTTTTAAGAAAATTGGTAAAATTCCATCTAATTTGTAGACTTTTTGTGGAAATTTTAAATTCTTGTGGAAGTGTCCATTTTCTAGAGTAGTAATAATAGTAGGGGATCAGACTACAAAGCGAATGAGTGAGTTTCGGGGGCTTTGAGGGAGGTTTGAGGAGCGAGCGACAAAAACCGACCGAAGGCCCCCGAAACGAACGAAATGAGCGATTTTTTCAGCCCGGCGGTAATTAAATTTTCCACTATATCTCCTTTATTCGGTAAATTATTATATACTTGTAACGCATATCCCTCTAAATACAACGGGAGCCTGCATGATTTATCTTTATTCTCCCAATTACAAGCAATAGCGCACCTCTGATATTTATCGAAATAATCGTCAAAATCTTCTGGTTTCCCATTATATTTATCGATTGGCAAGTAATCAAAGGATCGTCGGGATAAGTTTTCTACTGAGCCTCAGGCTAATATATCTACTGAATTAGTCTACAATTGCAAGTACGTATTGATATCCGTTTATGTTTCTTTTGAATGGTCCACAGAAGTCCATGTATATTTTCTGGAAAGGTTCATCTGCCGACAATTTTATATGTTTTTCTTTCGTTTTCGCAGTTAATGTCTTTCTTTTTTGACAATTTAAACAACTTTGAACTACTTCTTTAATGAAATTCCTCCTATTTTCCATGTCAAAATCTTCTCGAAGATAGTTATAGACTTTTTTACTACCAGCATGGCATAACAGCTTGTGCATCTCTTCAATGAAATCTGTTCGTTTTTCTTTGGGGATCCAGTATTTATTATCCTGAGTTGCCACGATGTCATTTTTTAGTGTCAATTTCCTCGTTTTCCCTTTTCTGATATCTTCAACAATTTGTTTTATTTCTTCATTATTCTTTTGCCATTTGAAACCATCTGACTCTTCGTTCAATGCAAGAATTCTCGTCTTGATCTTT
>MQRK01238999.1:24022-34053 GCA_001938485.1 Girardia tigrina | reverse complement strand
TAGTCATCGTTCTTGATTGATAAAATTAATTCTATTTTTAAACGTCTTATTATTTAAACAAATTTAAATTACAATTTATTTATAATTCGATTTCGAAATAATTTATAATATAATTTACAAAAATAATTTTAATTATTGAAAAAATATTTTATGTATGTTATTTATGATATATTAATTTAATTTTAAAGTTAGTTATTTAAATTTGAAAACTGAATAATTTTCAAAAATAATAATAAATAATAATTCAGAAATAATAAAAAAAATAATAAATAATAATTTTTAAAATATTTAAAGCATCAATCTTCCTTCTGCGTGGGAGAAACACAATCCTAAAACAACATATCAAACAATATACAATAAACATCATATTCCTTCCTGTTAATATAAATATATATTCACAGAGTTCAATTTCCTTTCTGGTCTTCTTAAAAAACAAAAGAACACAAGATGTATTAAAATTGGACAGAGAATTTTTTTTAATTTCAAATGCAGGCATAAAATAACGAGATTTTATTCTAGTCTACCGTAATAGAATAACTTGTTCCTATTTTGATTGTAAAGTGGCGTAGATAAAAGGTTCCAGGTTCTCCAGCGAACAAGTAGCGGTCTTATTTTTTCTCTGTAGTGTACCACTTATTTATTTTGTCTACTAGTGTCTTGTCTTTTCTACCACCAAGAAACAATGCACTAACGGATTTTTCGTTAGTTGCATTAAATTCTCTTAAATGTGTTCATAGCTTCTACCTAGCTCTCCATACTTTGTGTTGGTCGATAACATTGCTCTTATAATCAATAGAGATAGCACTATATTCCACAATTGCAGCAGTACTGATAGCTGTTGTGGCCCTGTTCAATCCGCTTGTAGAGCAACATTGTGAATATTCGTTTGATTTCGAGCTGCTTCTTTAAAACATCCCACAAATTGAGTGCTCCATTCATCTGTTCTTTTTTCATAGATATCGAAAATTTTTGATTCATCCGAATGACTTGAAGGGGAATTGTGAACAAATGCTTTCTCTATATCCTTTCACTCAGCTTTTTCATCTTTTCTCTTTATTGTCGCTTTCTTAGTTTTATCCACATCCCCAATTTACACGATGCGTTTACTTCATTGATGTAACATAGATGAAAGGTCTTTCTGCAATCTTCATCTGTCTTTCGTATTTGCAGGATGAGAAGTCCTGGAACTGACAAGTGGTAATTTTGAATATACTCTTAAGCCCTTCTTGAAATTTCTTTGTCTTTTTGATTCTTTTTCTATTAGTTGAGATAACTTTGTAATAAAAGCATTACATTTTCAGTACATTTGGGAGGTATGATAGCTATTAAATCAAATGTCAATGTCAATTTGTGTTAAAATTTTGTACAGATCTTTGTTTTAGCAATACTTGATATCTTTTAATAAGAGAAAATGCCTTTCTAAACTTGTGAGAATCACCGTCAATGGGAGCTCTGTAAGTGGGGAGCCAAAATTAATGTGACTCAAAGTGACTCTAATTCAAGATACATTCTAGATCTTACTTTTTCAAGATACGATGACTAAAAAAGACAATTATATTTTAAAAACATGAAACATTAAATGATGTATTAATTGAACCATCCACATTACATATTATATTTTTCAATCCATAATAATAATTTATTAGAAAATCTGCCTCTTATAAGCTGTTAACTCCATGAAAAATTTAAGAGTATTATAATATTATTGACAAATTAGATATATTAATAATGAAAAAATGTTCACAGCGTAAAACAATAAAATATTTACCTTTTATTTAATGGATAATAGTGATTTTCTATAAATATACTTACTTTTTTACTTTAACCACCATTTACATTTATTATGACACAGAAAGAGTAAAAAGTATTTTTTGAAAAACGATATAAACCACAGAAATATTAAAACACATAAAAGGAGATATTCCAGATACTTTTTATTTTTTTACTAGTTTTTTCGGAATCAACATGGAAGTATATGAGCTTAATTGAGCATTAAAATTGATCACCACGCTTGCCATGGTTCCATGATATCTCAACATATGACATTTCATCATATGACATTTCATCATATGACATTTCATCATATGACATTTCATCATATGACATTTCATCATACCGACATTTCATCATAAAAATTTCATAAAATTATTTTTTTTACATATTTTATCTTGTTACCTGGAAAAGTTAAAAATGCTCTATGAATAAGTTAAAGGCCCTCAAACTTTAATTCCACGTGCTTCTCCAGTCAGAATACTTATTGATTTTGAGACAGCAGCTATGAAGTCATTCGAAATGTCCTTTCCAATGGTAAGTTTATCGGGTTGCTTTTTTAACTTATCACAATCAGTTTTAAGAAAAATTAGTGAACTGGGTTTAAAAATTGTTTATAAATCAAATAGAAAATTTGCTATTTGCACAAAAATGTTGTGTGCCCTTTTCTCGTTTCAATATCCGAGGTATTAGAGGAATTTGTAGAGGTTTCGGAAAGTTCTTCCAAAGATATTTTAAGCTACTTTGTATATATATCATTCCATGATATCTCAAAATATGAAATTTCATCATATGACATTTCATCAGATCCAACTCATCCTAGTTTGAGGAAATGTCATATTATGAAATGTCGGTTTGATGAAATATAATATGATGAAATGTTGTAGGATAAAATGTCATGTGTTGAGATGTCCGGACACCGCTTGCGATACTGTAGCATTAATGTATCCACCATAGTGAAGAAACTTAAAATACGTGATAGATTTTACATAGTTACAGGCAACAATAATCAGAACATTGCGATCAGATATTGTCCGCCTAGTAATAGATGATGATCACCTGTAACATCCAGCCAAACGTGGTTGAATTATTTCGGAGCTATGTATCATTTAACCGGTTTATTTGGAAAGGTAGCCTTGCACTAAAGTTCTAGCTATAAGTGCTTGCTAAGATTAAAGAATGTTTGACAATTGCTGAAGTATGACACCAGGAGCGGCCAACTTTGGAAAATGCAACATTGACTTTGTTCGATGTGTCACTGTTAAGGAGATTGACTCCGATTTTTGTACACCGCATCATGATCACAAAGCTCAAAATGAGGAAAATATATGATTGATGGGTGGCACAACTTTAGAGGGATATCATAAAGTACAATCGTCAGACAGCTTGCCAAAATTTGATGCAAATAATGAATAACCTAAGTGACTGGTTTAGCCAAGAATTTTTACATTTGACGAAATCTGACTCCCGTCTTACTTTCCTGATACAAAAAAGTCATCAAAGCAATGGTGTTGTCAAGAAGAAAACCATTCTGTCAAAGAAAAACGTGTCCACTCTACCGGCAGGATCATGGCCACAGTAATTTTGAATGGTGATGGCATTATTCTAATTGATTACCTCGCGAAAGGAGTAGCAATCAACAGCGCCTACTACAACAACCTTTTGCAAAGTGATCTTTGTCAAGCTCTGAAAATCAAACGTTGTGGGAAATCAAAACCTCTTCTGCAACAAAAAAAAACTTCCCTACCGCAACACTGATGTTGGATAATATCAAAAACTCAAATGGCAATTACTCCCTTGTCCTCCGTATTTACCATACCTCGCGCGAAGCGATTTCCACCTAAATTTTGCTTTTAAGAAGCCACTTTGAGGAAACCATGTCAGCGATACTGAGGAAATGCAGAAAGTCGTCAACAAGTGCACTTAAAGACTTATTTAATATGGGCATTCGGAATCTGAAGAAGCGATGGAAGATGTGCCTGCTCGTATGAGATAACATTATTGAGAAATTTGATGAGGATTCTGATGATGAGTAATATGTTAATACGTATATCATTTTTCTTTGCTCCATTTTTTTCAACAAACTTTTTTGGATGCCCTTCTTTGTAATAATTGGGTGTTAATTTCACTAAAAAGCCATTTTCTTGTTCTAAAACATATTTGAATCAATTGGTATGACTCTTGCAGAAATTTCACAAGTGTCAGAAGAATCTGAAAATGAAGCTCGTACTGATAAAAATGAAATTAATTTCGTAAATATCAAGGTTAGTCTCTAGGAATTAAATAACTTTTGAGAAACTTTTAGTCAGGTTAAACGTCACACCTTGTGAGTATTCGTTATACTAGATTTTGCTTAGGAGTTATCATAAGATATTTTAATTTAGGATTATTAAGAACACCAGCATGACTTTTAATATTTTTATTATTATAATAAATTATATTTCCTTAGGACAATCTTTGTCAAAGCTTTTGTACAATTTCATCTGTCTAATTAATCTCATTATTTGAACACACTGTTGAAAACAGGTAACAAGTTATTTATTCCAGTTTCATAAAATCTGGAGTTCTGGAGGCGATGAAGTTGTCCAAGGCTCTTTCAGCATCTCCTTGGTTTCTGAAGTCTTTTTCGCGAAGGAACTGCCTGAAATGTTTGAAAAGATGATAGTCTGTAGGAGAAAGGTCTGGTGAGTACGGTGGATGAGGCAAAGTTTCATATTCCAGTTCGTTTAACTTCAGTAGGGTCTTTCTTGCAACATGTGAACAAGCTTTGTCATGCAGAAAAAATGGCCCCATTCTATTGAGTAATGTCGGCCGTTTTTTTGTAGTTCTTGGTGCATTTTATCAATTTGCTGACAATACTTTTCCGCTGTAATTTTTACACCTTGTTTTAGGAAGCTGTAATGGATTAAACCGTGTGCGGACCACTAAACAGTTACCATGACATTTTTGGTGTAATTTTGGCTCGGGAAAGACTTTAGAGCCTCATTGAAATCCAACCCCTGAGCTGAACGTCACCGGTTGTCGCATAGGATCCACTTTTTATCGCAAGTTACATTTCGATCCAGAACAGGGTCACTTTGATTACTCAAAAGCAGATAAGAACACATGTTAAAAAGACGATTTTCTTGATTTTCGTTTAATTTGTGCGGCACCAACTTGTCCAGTTTTTTCACTTTCCCGATTTTCTTCAGATTGTGAACAACTGTTGATTGGTGAACTTTAAGTTCTTGAGCGACTTCCCGCTAATTTTTATGCGGGTCAGCGTTGATTAACTTCTTCAAATGGTAGTCGTCAACTTGTGATGCTCGACTACCGTGTTCTTCATCTCCAAGGCTCATGTTGCCACAACGAAACTTAGAAAACCAACATTCGTATGTTGTCCAAATACATTGTTATTATTCCGAGCCGTTTTTGTCTCTTTTCGACCTAGTTTGAAATCGTAGAATAAAATTGTTCTCATTTTCCTCTTTTCTAACATTTCTAAAATAAAATAAATACACCTTAAATTCACAACAATATTGTCATACTGGTATCAAAATATAGAGTAAAGTTTAAGTTTTAAAGTAAATTTAAATATGAATCTATTTATTAATGATTTTCTAAATATTTCAAATAATAAATATTAAATACATTGAAAACGACATTTCTTTTGCATCAACCCAATATTTATTTAAAAATGGTAAATAAAATTAATCAACTTATTTAAAATTTTACAATTATTTCAAATTATAAATAAATTTAAACATTATATATTTTCAGATAATAAGAATTGAAACATTAATTAGTGCTATGGGTAGGAGAGACACAATTCAAAGTCAATATACAACATTCAGACACAAAACATCAAACATTCTAAATATTCCTCACAAGGATGATCAAGTTAATCTTAAATTTGAATTCAAAATTCGTAATTTTACAAAATATAGGAAAAATCTGAATTAATTATCACTCAGAAAGATTCATTCTAATTTCTGAATTTGGAATTTTCCCAAATTAGATTCCTCGGTCAATCAAACTTCTTAAAGTAAATCCATATGACCCTGAGTAATTTGATTCTCTGCTTCCACAGTGATATCGGAAAGAAAAGAGTATTTTTTTCCAGAAGCCTAATTCAGTTTAATTTATCTACATTAATTTTATTTGGTGTTTTCCAATTAATTAAATTTTTATAAGAAAAAAACATTCAAACAGAAATTACTTAATTTCGATAAAATTATATTTTTAATCTTTCAAATTCTAAAAGAAAAATAATTAATATTATTTTAATCCATCTTTTGATGTGATGAAAAACATTTCTCGGAAAAAAATTCTTTATTTTAAATTTGACAAATTATTTTTTTAAGATATTGACGGCTTGCACTGCGTTCTTTCCTTTACGGAAATAATAAAGCAAAATATGAGGAAATGTTTATCTTTTCAATCCATATTAATTTTTAAATCGTCAAGAAAATATCTACGCAAGTTAGGTTATGATGATAGCTAACATATACAATAAGCAGAAGTTCATTTCATTTACGGATATCATAAAAATGGGAGCAAGAGACATCCATAACTGAAATCCGTAATTATATTGTTGCCAACCCAATACATAGAAAGTTTCATATGAGTCACTTTCTCCCAATAATTATTATTTTGAGTGCTGAGAATTTTTAAATGTTGAGAAATTATGTCCTCATTACAATGCTTGCTATGACAAATAGTATTACACTACTAAAATTCATATATATATATATATATATATATGAATATAAGCCATAAATAGTTTGTTATGTAATAGAAAGCTATGCAATTCAGTAATCATTAAACCTTTTAGATGACTGTGATGTTATGTATTATGATTATATATAACTATATCCTTATTATGTATATCAATATATGATTACAGGTATTACATGTACCTTCTTCATTGAAAAAAATCATACATTACAAGATTTTACAGAGCCGGATTAAACATTTAAGGAGCCCTGTGTGGCTGTGCCTAAAAAAATTTGGGGCCCCTTTTGCCAGGCATAATTTTATCTCAAAAATTAAACCTCTGAAAATGACAATTTTAAAGAATTTTTCCTATAGTCAAATTTTAGATCAATAGAATAATCTGAATAAATGTATAATATACAAAGAAATGAGAAAAATATTTATTTAGAAAGATTGATCATTGATAAAATAAATTAACAAAAAAAACTAATTATTTTTTAAATTCAATTCCTTCTTCGGTCTTCTTGGGTGTTACGGTTAGTTACAATGTCTCCATCACAATGACCATACTTAATTGATATTCGTGATTTAAAACTTATATAGTGTTATTAGATGTTGATTTTTCGACGCTTTGCTAAAATGAAATCATTGATAACGTCATCAAAATCAATTTTTTGTAGGAGTTCACTTTCAATTGACATTAATGACAAGCTGTTTAACCGTTCTTGCAGCATGTATGTTCTAAGTTCATTTTTAATGAGCTTCAATTTTGAGAATGTCCTCTCTCCACTAGCATTACTAACCATAAAGCTGAGATATATTATAAATGCAACTTTAATGTTTGGAAATGAACTGACAAGATTCAAGTCAAGTAATAAGCTATACAACCTGTGAACTGATTCGTTTTCTTCTTGATTTTTACTTTTCATGAAATTTTGAAAAAGAACTTTCTAAGTCATTTGGATACCGTTGTTGGAGTAAATCAGCTCGAACAGCCACATCCTTTGTTGAAAGTTTCCAAAATTCTATTAGAACACCAAATAAGTTGTACACTGAATCATAAGCTTTTGTTCGACTGTCCAATTCAGCTGACAATTTATCAATTATTGCCAAATATGTTTCCACGCGGAATTTTTCTCTAATTTCTAGATTTGCTTCTTCAGCTGGGCCATCATCTTCAAATTTTTTACGCATTTTCTTACGTTTATCTTCGTTTTTGTATCTAGTTTCTGGAGCTTTAATTTTGGCTTGTGTTTCAAATTTTTCAAAATTTTCTCTTTGCAAACAAATATACTCATGCAATATTTTTAATAACTGCACTGCTGTACCAAGTTCCAAGTTTGATTTTTGAAGATATAAGTTAGTTTTATTTGTGTTCTGAAGAATATTGTTCCACATTTCAATTAGAAACACCGTTTCAAAAAATGAAAAATGTCGCAAAAGATCATTTGCTTCACGCCGTGTTTCTAGTTTTTGATCATCACCTGCAAGACATGTTAAAACTTATATTATATTGTTGTATCCATCTGACAGAGCTTTAATTGCATCTGCTCTAGCTGACCATCTAGTTTGGGACAGCAATTTTAATAGTGAATTTTTGGATCCCAAACAACGTTTCATAACTGCCCATCTAGATATAGATGCACTAAAGAAATTTGATAATTTCTACACAAAGCCAAAAAAATTAACAATGTCGACACAACATTCAACAGCTGAAGGGGGGTCAATTATCGATTGATGCCGAACATACATTTTCCCCATACTGACGAGCTCTGGTTAGCTGACCAATCAGATTTGTCAGGTGATCAAAGAGGAAAAAATTAATGTATTGGAATTTTATCCATTGTTGTTTGAATCAATGAATTTTGTTTTTAAAAATTTGAAAAAGTAAAATTTTTGAAAAATTTTCAATTGAGTTAATCGATGTATTTCGTAAATCTTAAACAAATCGAATTTTTTAATGATTTTGGAACTCGAGCGATATAAGAAAATAAAATAAATCAATAAACCATTTAAGTTTCGTTATATTTTCAAATACTGGCTTTGAATTCGATTTGTTTTCTATTAAAAAAAATTTGTTATACTTTCTTGAAAAAATGGAAAAACGATGATTGTTCTTTGACAGAATGTTTTGAGTTTCTTTAAAAACGTGGGTTTCGTTTTGAAAGATCAGTTTGAGTTTCTCGTCATGTGTATGTGATTATTATTTTCAAAATGAGATTATCATTGCTATCAAAATAGCAGACGAGAAATCTA
The DNA here is from genome assembly GCA_001938485.1 of Girardia tigrina. Classification (NCBI taxonomy): domain Eukaryota; kingdom Metazoa; phylum Platyhelminthes; order Tricladida; family Dugesiidae; genus Girardia; species Girardia tigrina. Next base: position 25,332 of record MQRK01238999.1, on the reverse strand, counting down.
TTGCTGTACTTGCAGTATTTTTTACGATTTTTTACGAAAACTTCTTATAATAAAATATAAACAATATATCTGTTTATCAACACAACGACGCCACAACTACGCAGCTGTGCAACCCTTTCGGGCATCAATTCATAATAAAAGACAAGATATAAGTAGAACGATCACTCTATAGAAGATTTATTGCCGAACATGCTTTCGATTTTTCGAGTACGTGATATCTAAGAATTTTGTTATTTAAAATTTTTGAAACACTTTGGAATTAGAAACAGCAAAAATACATCTAATTTCTAAATGATAATAAGGGAAAAGTTTATGAAAACTTCCTTTGTTTAGAGAACTTACACATTTCGTAGAACATATATTAAATTCACAATTTGGATCATCTCTATTACAATCACTAGTACTGCTTTCGCTTAAATTCATTAGTCAATGTTGAATACCTTTCATCCCAATCTGAACTAAATTGATAAGAATTATTTTATTAATACTATAATAGAATTATGATTTCTGTCTGTCATTCTGTCTGTGTGAAGTTCCCGGAGTTCAGTAAAACAAATTCAATTATTTTTTAATTGTAATTTGTTAATTGAATATTACAATTTTTTAAAAAGAATGTAAAATATTATTTTGGAAAATTAATATATTATCTTTATAATAGAATTATGATTTAAATTTAATTTTTTTGGCAAAAATCGTTTTACGATTATCTACAAATGTTTAAACTGTTTTTCTTGCAATTTTAACCCACTTTCCACGATGCAATGAAGCTGAAATTTTCAGGATAGTTGTATTTAGTTATAAAATATCAATTTAACAAATCAACTGATCTCAAAAAGTTAATTTTAATTATTTTGGTAAAAAAGGTTTAACAATTATCTACAAATGTTTAAACTGTTTTTTTTTGCAATTTTAACCCACTTCCCCTTATTCTATCGAGTTATTATCGATTATTATTTGTATTATTATTACTACTAGATTTTTTAAATTTCCTTACAGGCCTTTAGTTAACAAAAAAAATTTGCCAGACCTGGAGAAACGGGTTCACCCTAGTTTAAAATTTTTAATTTAAATTTTATTGGCTAAAATAAAATTACCCTAATTTCTTGCATATAACCCGCACCAATGTATAACCCGCACATTAAAAATATCAAAAATTTCTATGAAAAGTATAATTTTTTTACATATAACCCACACCCATTGTATAACCCGCACTTAAATAAAGTCAGTTTAATTTCTACCTATTAATGTACCATTAATGTACTTTTAATATAATTAATAATAATTTAAATAAAATCTAATAGTTTTGAAAA
>MQRK01238991.1:19956-31542 GCA_001938485.1 Girardia tigrina | reverse complement strand
AATTGTAATTTGGATTCAGATTAATTTTATAAACTCCTGATTTGTTTTAATATTGTGTTTTGGCAAAAATTTGAATATTAATAAATTTTGTGATTTTTTGCGTGATTCTTTTTATGATGAAAAGTACTTACAAATATAATATAAAATTTGTAAAATAAATTGTAAAAATAAAGAAAAACAAATGAAAAATCTAATAAATTTCAAAAAAATAATGAAAATTCAAGTAGCAACATGTTTATTATTTACAAGCATAAATGGAAATCATTGGTTCATTTTAAGATTTTGTGCTAGGCCGCCCAAGTATTTAACGATTGTTCACTTGGTACCCTCTCCAAATACTTCTTCAACAATAAATTTTAATTTGAGACTTAATTTTTTTAATTTTTTCTAAAATTTACTGAATTTTTTAAATCTTTTTTCTTAAATTTATTAGATTTTTATTTTTTTCTTAAATTTACCGGATTTTTTTTTATTTTACTAGATTTTTATAATTTTTTTGAAATTTATTAGATTTTTCTTATATTTTTCAAATTTATTTTACAAATTTTAAATTACATTAAAAATATAAGTTTTAAAAAAATAAAACTGAGAAATAATTGTCTGAGATTTAATTTTCTGAATCTTCAAATAATGACAAAAATTTTAATTTCTGAGACTTAACTGTTGTATGAATTTTTCATTTATAAAAAAAATAAAAAAACTTGATATAAAAATTTATTCAAATTCAAAAAATTGATCAATTCTGATTATTTAAAAAAATTAGGAATTTCATAAAATTAATTTGGATCAATATACTAATTTATAATATATATATATATATATACATATATGCATTATGATAATTTATTATAAATATCAATATAAAAAATTAATTATCTTGAGCCCTTACAAAATAACGTTACAAACAATGTAATGCATGAAGAATTAAATAAGTATCGTTAATTCATATTGTTCAGTGATTCATATTTATGTATAATTAAGATTCAATAGAAACCATTTCCAGTCAGAAATGTTTGGATTTATATAAAGAAAACAAATATAATAATATAAAACGAAAAACCGACATTATCGATGAAAATATGGATGAAGAACAAAATTTGGTTTATATTTTCCCAAATATTAAATTAATATTGGACAATGATGAACAATATTGTGGAAATGTACAAAATATTTTAACACAATCGATTGGTTCATTGATCGAACTGTGTAATTGTATACCAAAATTTAATTTCTGTTGTATTTATGTGGAAAATGCCAAAAACGAATATGAAAGGATAACCGTTCCAGATTTTCAGTGGGATATCGAAGAGTTTCAGAATTTATTACTTCGGTTTTCGGAACAGGTGTTTTTTTATTAATAAAATTATTTAATAATATTAAATGATTTTAGTAGTGGTTACTTTGGATGGTTTTAAAGCAAATTATTATTTTGTATATGTGGTTACTTTGATCCATAATTAAAAATAATCTGATAAGGTTAAGATAAATAACGCTTTTTAAAGTGTCTATTTTTATTACATTCTGTTTATTTAAACAAATATATTTAATTTTAATTATTGCATTTTAATGCATTATTAAAATTAAACTACATTTGTTTGATATTAAGATTTATGCATTATGCTTATGCCTACAATATATATGATGGGTATCACGACAAAATTTAGACTAAAATTTAGAACTAAAATTTAGACTCATTTAATTAAATTACAAGTAATTATAATTATTAAAAATTTTTATTATTAAAATTTAAAAAATCTTGGAAAAAATATTCCTTGACTCTAGAATGAAAGTATAGTGTGACAAAAATATCGCGGACAAAAATATCAGACTAAAATATTATAATTATTAAACATTTTACACAATTCATGTAAATAATTAAAAATTATCTTAAAACGTTTTCAACAAAAGACACAACAGTATTATAAATTTTTATAATAATACAATTAAGACGCTTGAAGATGGAAATTGTACGCTATACCTCTTAGGTATTCATCCACATTTCTTTGATCGTACTGTAGAACAACTAATTTCATTTAATACTTCTTAAATTTATCTTCTGGAATGATTTATTTATCTTTTGAATTAATTCATTTATCTACTGCGTTTATTCATACCCATTTTAGATTCATATTTTTTCATTTTATATAAAGATATTTTCATTGAATATTAATTTTTAATCACTTTATCAAAATTTTGTAATTCTAAATTTTATTATAAAAGTTTTCTTCAATTAATGAATAAATAATTTATTTATTTATGAAGTATAAACATTAAATAATACATGCGCCGAGATTAGATACGTCGCAAGAGACACGATCAGAGGAAAACTGATTCGTACCCATTTATATGTTTTAGAAAAGCTAACTTTCGATTCATGCCATAAATTTAATGTTTTTTCAGTAATTTTGAACAAAAGGTTATCGCTTTATGACAAATATAAAAACATAAATCAGAACCTTTATTGACATTTTCTTTTTTGGTACTGAATGTTAAACTAAAAAATTAATAAATATTTTTATAATTTTATGTATGCGATGTAATTATTATTTATATATGTATCGTATGGTTTATTCTTTTTTTTAATACTTTACTTTAGATAAAGGAAATTCAATCGATGATTTCTTGGGAACGAATCGGCTTTATACATTTGGAAACCGGGAATCTAATGCGGGATTCAAAACCATTTGTAGAAAATGTGATTTCAATAGTAAATGAAAATCTTTCTAAACAAGCGTCCATCCATAATGATGAATTCATTAAGTTAATGAGGGTTAGAAAATAATTAATTTTTTCCTTTCATATTAAAAACTTGTATTCCAAAAATAAATTTGTTTTGATAGCGAATTTAAAATTTATATTAAAATCAATAATAATAAAATATACCGGTAAAGTATTAAAAATAATAGCACGTAAAAAGAGAAGTGAAAAAACATTTGAAACAATTTTAAGTATAAAAATATGTTTACACATGGACAAACATTATGAAAGAAATAAATTATTTGATATAATATTTGTTGTTGTCTGACACATCATTTTGGTACTGGTAATATTTTTTTTGTCAATTAAATCATCAGTATCGATCCCGTGGATGTCAATTATTATTATGTCCTCATTTAACAGAGAGCAATTCTCGTGCCCGTTAAACACTTCAACTCGAGATCCACTTTCGAAATGACAATCTTCTTCAAAATTAATTTTTTTTGTGAAGATATATCAAAATTTTCATTGTTATGTGAGAAATATGATTGACAAGAAGTTTTCTTTATTTAAAAAAACAGTTGATAGTTTGGACATATCAAGTTGGGAGATCATTTTCTTTAATAATAGCATTTATTAGAGTGGATTTTCCGACATAAACGTCAAAGAAAATTATACATTGTTTTTCTTTTCTCATTAATTACGGTTTTTTCGTTCGAAATTCTTTTTCCAACTCGTATTTCAAATCATCATTAAGTTCAACTGACAAATTCCATTCTTTAAAAATTATTTTCACGATTCAACCAATGAATTATCGATATCGATCAGAATATTATTTAATCGATCAAAATGAATCGATATTGATCATAATATTATTTAATTGATCAAATGAATAGATAAATCGAGTGTCTCTAACAGCGCTCATTCGTGTCTATTTGAATTTCAAAATTAATATGAGTGAGAACACAAATATCATATTATCATTTATTGTTCAGTAAAAATTTCTAAAAAATTTTCACAACCCAAACAAATCACAAGTGCATTTAAACAATGCAATAAATCACAAAATCTAAACAAATACCGACCGAATTTCATCATTCTACAAAATTTTCTTTCTTAATTTTTGTATATAAGAATATATCTTTTTTACTTTAAAATTAAAAATTTTTCAAAATAATAAAAATTTTGTTTTTAATTTGTATCCGGAACAATATTATTAAAAAAGTATTTATTAAGTGAGGAACACTAAAACTAAGACAAAAGAAGTTCTATTATATGAATGAAGCATTTGAATGAAACAGTAATTTTAGTTATTATGATATACAGAAGAAGTTCTTCTATAGGCAAACATTCCATAAAGAAAAATAGTCCGTAAAATAAGCACAATAAAATCTCAAGAATGAGAAAAGTCCTCTAAGAACGATTCCCATGTGTGAAAAGCTTTTAAATTATAATGTTGATAAACACTATAATAACCATTACTTACCAAACTCATCCGTAGAATCAAAGAAATCAGTTACCATATAATCGCAATGTTATTGTGTAAATGGAGCAAAAACAATTGTAAATGTCTAATGCATTCTTTTTTGTATTCTTCTGAACTTAACATCAAACAAATATAAACTTTCTCATATTTTAAACTGAGTTATTGTTTCAAAACTAATAAAATAATGCACTCTAAGACGGTATCGAGTTCTAGTAAAATTCCTTAAGTTGATATTAGGTCAAGCCATCCAAGGACAAACTTGTTTTGAAAATAATATTATTATTTTGCCATATGCTAGAACAACCTGAACTGCCTTTGCTTCAATACAAATTCCGAGTTTACGTCACTTTGGCCAGATCAATGTCAAACAGCTATACTCGTTCAGAATGGTTTGTTATAAACAAAAGGTTTAGTTACATATAAGTTTCACATTGCACCGACAGTCAAAAGTAGACTGACAGTCATGAAAACAATACATGTAATGGCAGTAATGCAGTAGGAGTAACTGACCTGCAGGAAGTTATTTGTAATTATTGATTCAGATCCGATGTCAAGAGTACCCGTCATATTTCTCTTTGTTAATAAATCATGTTTTAAGCGCATTTTCTCATATGAAAAAAAATGCGCTATTGTATTCATCATGTCCGTATATGTATTTATGTGCTTATCACAACAAATTACGGGTACCGGGTGCGTCCAAGACTCCATAAACTATATATTTTTGGATAGGTCTCGTCAACAGCAATCTGCACAGTTTTTTTTCAGTTTTCGGGAGATTGAAGAAATATCGGACAAAAGTCTTTATCTACGAGTGCTACGTCAGCTATCATAAGCCATTTGTTGTAAGAGTGTTCGATGTCTAGTTGTTAACAAATATATTTGTGGAAAGAAAAGGAAAAATGAAAAAAAATAAATCAAATCTTGTGTTTTTTTTGTCAAAGTTTTCTTTCAGGTTAAACATTTAAAGAAACTTTTATGTATTTTATTAAACTGGTTTTTAGTAAAATACTGATGTCTCTATGATATTAACCATTTCATAGACCAATCGCAGTATAAAATACCAATCACAGCATAATAAACCATTCGCAGTATAATATAATATTCACAGTAAAAAGGCTATTTAGAAAAAGAGAAAATGCACTGTACGTCACTCATCGCAAATTTAAAATAAGTTTTTCTTAATGCAAAATTTATGAACACTTACTTGAAACTATACAGCTTTAAAATTTGCGAATTCATTAATTATTTAAAATAGTGCGGTTTTGGAAGCTACAAAATTTTTATAGAAAAGTGACTAATACATAACTAAAAAAATCTTTACTAAAAACATTTTACTGAACAAAGTGCGAGAACTGCTTTTCTCAGTTTTACATTCATCTTTTTATTCTTCGACAATATTTCGACAATACATCGACATTTGATTCTGAAGGAAGTTATCCCAGGGTAAGTACAAACCTCTTTAAAGGTACAAGTCGAGATTTTCCCTAACCTGATGCTAACACACAGCTAAATTTAAAAAATACAAATTTTGCATAAGTTTATTTTTAAACGACGTGACTAAGAAACACTTTACTTTATTTTTCGGTGTAAAAGTTAAATTTTTAAAAATTTCCTGTTAAATGTCTTTTTGGCTCATAGAAAGTTTTATTGAACTCTATGGTTTGATTTGTAAACAATCAATGCAAAAATAGGAATATGCCTCTTCAAGTCAATCGATTGTTGGTATGGTTCAAAGATGATGTCGATACCCTGAATAGTGCTAACAAAAAGAACTTTGATTATGGACATATAGCTGTTTATGATTTTTATATTATTGTATTTTGTCCATAGTCTTTTTACAATGACTGAAAAAACTAAGAAAACTCAGATGTACAGTTTAACAAACAAAAAAATAATGGGTAAGTTTTAAATCATTCCGTACACAATTCGTGTTTATATTATTAGGGTTATGCATAAGTTCTCGACGTTTTTATTATATATTCATAGATGAGTTACGATATAATGATTAAGATTTAATTATCAAAATACTCCCAATTTGAATCTATTACCTTAAGCCATTTTTCTGGTAAAAGATGAATACCCCTAGTATAAAACCCTTCATCCTTGGAATCGAGGAACTCGTCTATGCAATTTCTGACCTCATCGCTATTTTTGAAGTGTCTGCTAGCCAGGGTATGTTGTAATGATCGGAAAAGGTAGTAATCCGATGGTGCAAGCTCTGGTGAGTAAGCTGCGTGAGGGAGAACTTGGCAGCCCAACTGCAATATTGCTTCTTTCGTTGCTGAAGCAACATGAGGTCTTGCATTATCGTGGAGCAGTATGATCTGCTTACTACCCTGGCAGGTTAATGGTCTTTTTGCCTCGATTTCTTTTGCTAAGCGCAATAGTTGATCACTAAATCGTTGTGCAGTGATTGTTTGACCAGGTTTCAATAGTTCATAATAGAGAGGTCCCAAAGAATCAAACAAGATGCACAAAAGGACTTTATGTTCAAGAATATTACGTTTCGGTGTTGATTTGTTGTCTGACCTGGATCTACCCATGATTTTTTGTGCTCTGGATTGTCGAAGTAAATCCACTTCTCATCTCCGGTCACGATTCTCCATAGGAATGATTTCTTTTTGTGGCGGACAAGGAGCGATATGCATGTTGTTAAGCGCTGGTTTGTGTTGCGCTCGGATAATTGATGTGAAACTCATTTCCCAACCTTCTGGATTTTTCCCATAGCTTTTAATCTCCTTACCACTGTTGATTGTTTGCATCCAAGCTTCTTGGTAAGAATTGGGGTCGATTAGGTAGCATCATCGTTAAGAAGTGTCTGCAGGTCTTCATCGGTGTTTTCTTTTGGGCGACCACTTCTTGCTTTATCCTGGATATCTTTCTCACCATTTCTGAACTTTATAAACCATTCGCGATACCATGATTCACCAATAGTTCCTTCGCCATAAGCTTGGTCAATCCATTGTTTTGCTTCGGCAGGGGATTTACCTAAATCAAAGATGAATAATAAGCAATGCCTGATGTGACTTTTATCTTCTGCCATTTTAGACGAATCAATTAAAATATAATAAATTTTAAATATAATCAATTAAAATAAACGGTATTTTAATATAAATATAATTTTAAGCGCCATCTATGTCAGCGTCGAAAACTTATGCATAATCCTAATAAATTCACATTTTTTTGGAATAATTGAAATGATGCTTTCCATACAAAAGCAACAAGCCCTTGCTTTAATCGCTGCTATTGAAGAAATTGATGAAGCTAGAGTTTGATTCCGAAGGATGTTGAGTGGATATCAAAGTGACTACTCATTGGTTTTTCCAAAATTGTATTTATTAGACATGAAATAAAATGTTTAAATCTTTTAGAATTTTGAAGCTTTACCGTTTAGTCGTGAGAATTTGAAAAGTTTATCGAATCAGATGATTAATTCAATTATTTTAGCAAAATATTATTAAGTAAAATAAGAAAATTTAAATCAAGAAAAAGTTCATAATAGTTTCAACCGCGGATGGATCATGCTTTAGCGATCACCTTGTTCTTTTCAATCAAAGAAAAGAAAAAAATATTTATATTATAATTAAAAGAAAGTAGTTAAAGAATAAAGAATCAGAAATGAAGATTAAGAAACAAAAGAAGATTATCAAACAAAATATAAAAACGATATTTTGAATTTTTAAAAAAAAGAAACTGTTTATTTTTTATTGCCAAAGAAAATTTATATAAAAACAATTGAATTTTATGTTTGAATTTTTTTTAAATTTGAAAAAAATGAAAATGTTTTTTAAAAAAATAAAATTTTTAGATACGAATTTTTCTCAATTATTTGATCTTATCTTTTGATGATAAGCATAATATTGAAAAAAATTATTTTGAGATGTTAAAAATTTTGGATATCATACATTTGGCGGAAAGACGCATTAATCTCTTTAATAAAATTTCTCCGTGTAAATCTTTGGGAGAATATATGAATTTCTTTGCAAATGATAGAACCACATAAACAATACTCGATGGTTGAGAAATTTAAGAATGTTGTAAAATAAACCTTACGGCCATAGCGATCGATCTAGTTCTCCATTCATAGATTAAGTAAGAAGAATGTACCTACACACATATTTACTTGTACTCTTTGATAGTTGCGCTTATGCTATCTTCAATATTAGAACTTGAAGTGACGATTGTCGCAATTTTTTATTAAAAATATTACACATATATTCAAACGAGTTTTTCTATCATTTTCTTTAAAAAATTTCCTCATTGATATTTTCATTTCTCCTTTTCCATAATGTAAGTATTTTCCACCATAAAAATAATCAGACAAAATATTACAAAATTTATTACTATTCAAATTTGTGCCAAAACACTATATTAAAACAAATCAGGAGTTTATAAAATTAATCTGGATCCAAATTACAATTTAATATATATATATATATATATATATATATATATATATATATATATTCAATATGATAATTTAATATAAATATTAATATATAAGTTTATTTTCCTCACACATAAAACAATCGATATATATTTCACCAATTTCATTTATTTAGTCAAACTTTTTTCTTCATTTTAAAATTTTATAAAATAGTTATAATTGCATTACTCCCGATTATTTTGAATTAATATTTTCAAATGTATTTATATTTCTTTTAATAAATTTAATTAAAAATTTATTTAAAATTTGGGATTTTGGAATTATTAACTTTTAGTGTTTTTTTACAATATGTTTTTTAATTTTTATATGATTTTGCCAATGTTTTCACTGAATATACATTAGTATTTTTGTGATTTTAAATTAATTTTTTAATTTTTGAAAAATTTTGAATTATAAATTCTTTAGTTTATTGTAATTATAAATTGCTCTTTTTCTTATAAATTTTATATATGGCTTCGGTATTTTCGAATTTAATGTTTTTTTTAATATTTGAAATAATAATATTAAATTTGAATATTCTAAACATATTATTTGACGAGATGAATTTTTAACTATCTCCTCATACTCTTTAAGTTGTATTTATTTTATTTATTTTTCCAGAAGTACAAATTGTACAATAAGTACTTTATAATATAATTATTACCATCGTAAATTGCCATTGTACTTATCACTGATTCGTAGTGAGACTTTAAAATTCATTAATTTTATTTATATTTTAAGACAGCGAATAAGAATCTTGATTCCAATCCTAAAACTGTTGAAGAATTTGTAAATCATTTGGAATTTATATCTAAAATAAATTCCGAAATGCTATCAATGGATAGCGAAGCTCGAGTGATAAATCAAATGTTCACTATTATCATAAATTTTAAAGTTCCGATGTCTGCAGAACAATTGGCTCTGTATAAAACTTTAAACAGTACCCTTCAAAAATTGAAGGTTTTTCAAATATTCATAAAATAATAATATTATATTTAAATAACAGAATAGCATTATATATTATGAAGCAAAAAAAGACGAAAACATTAGAAAATTCAGTATTGATTTGGAAAATATAATAGAAGAAATTAGAATACGAATAATGGAAATTAAAGAAAAAGTAAATTGGAACTTTTGTTAGAAAGATTTAACTTTTTACAAATCAGGCTCGAAATTCTGCATTTCTAGATCAGAATCAAACTCAATCGATCATACTTGATCAACTAGGTACTTTAAAAAACGAAGTCCAGGGTTTTGGAAACAAAATCCGAAATTATTCAAATTATCAAGAAAGATTTGATTCAATGCTATCCAAAACAGCATCAAAATCTCGTATGAGGTTAATACTTTATATGATTCAAGAATATGTTTCAAAACTATTTGTTGTAGGTATGATTTCAATTCAAATTCGGCAGCAAGTCTCCTTGACGATGTAGACGATGTTGAAAGAGATTTGTCAATGAGACATTTGCTTTGGGAGACAAAATCAGAATGGGAGAATTGGTACGAACGCCTAATAAATCAAAGATTAGAAGAGACAGATGTAAACATGGTTCGCCAGACAGTTAATAGAATAAGTCACACAGTAGGAGTACTGGAAAAGAGTAAATTTTAATTGTGGTGTGTTTATGAACTTTGTAACAACCTTCTCTACAAAATTAGGAAAAATATTTTTAGAAAACTCATCAAATAAAGCTATAAAAATCGAATTGACATCTTCTAATTATATGTAAATATTATAAGTCATTTATATTAATTTTTACAAATAATCATAACAAATTATTTAAACTGCTGCTTATCAAATATTTTAGTTTAGATCAGGGGTCTCCAAACTTTTTTCCATGCGGGCCGGATGGAACATGTGAAGATAGTCCTGCGGGCCACATATATAAATTATGGTATTAAAAACGCATAATCAATGAATAAACAGATAAATGATAAGTTTATTAATAATAACCGGATTTTGCCCGTGGGCCGTAGTTTGGAGACCCCTGGTTTAGATTTATTTTTATCTTATATTTACATTCAAACAATGCTCTATATTTATTATGAATTTTTAATATTATTCTAAGTTTCATCCAAAGATTGAAATATAATCCCCAAAACATGAGAATCATTAAAAATAAATTTTAAAGTAAATAAGTATGTTGCAAATGTATTAAAACGTTAAATATAGAAAATAAAAATATTAAAAAAATACTAAAAACAAACAATCTCATGTTTTGAAATACAACCAACCATACAAAATTTCTCAGGTGCAAGATGTATAGACACCTTAAATCTGATCGTAAATGTGGTGTCCGCCGGTACTGCTGAGGAGAATGATCAAGGAGTTATCCGAGAAAGGGGTTTTCGGTTTTCGGCTGGATAAAATAACGGATAGTGGTATATTCAAGTGTGCCTCTCACCTTGCTTTAAATGCACTTATACAGCCAAAGCCTTTTAAAAAAATGTACTAGGAATCAAGATTGGTTATCGATTTCCATCCGAGACTGAGTCTATAATTCACTATCATGTGTGCGAATGCTGAATATAGTAGTTTAATTGATATTCACAGTTATCCTTCCAAAACTTTTATGGAATCTAAAAATATAAAAGAGTACAAATTTGAATACAATTGTTTTGTTTAATTTATAAATAGAGATAATTTGGGAGTAGACGCATATTTTTTTAATGCAAAAAATGACTAATTAATCATTCAGTTAGTAATTTTTTTAATTAATTCATGTATCGTCATCGAGATTATAAATAAAAGCTAAATTCCAGTTCAATCGGACCATGAGAAGATAGTATAAAATCTTTTAATAAATTTCAATACATATACATCTATATAGAAATTTTTATAACCTATTAAGAACACCAATGTGGGCCTCCCATCTCTGTAATGGTATTGAGCCTAAGGCTCTTTAGAGGGTCCACCCAAACTAAAGTCCTTAAGGGCCCCCCGATAGGCCTCCTACGGGGTCAGTGGCCTTCC
>MQRK01238984.1:11981-24937 GCA_001938485.1 Girardia tigrina | reverse complement strand
TCGTAAGAGTAGCTTCTGCCATGTCTACCAGCAAAAATAAAATTATGTAATTATAACACACAAAAAGATATGGTGTCTATATTACGTGTTCTCAAATAGCTGCCGCACCCTGTACACCTTATAAACGACAATTTTGATAACAAACAACTTTATCAATATTAATAGACTCTTTATGGACACGAAGAGAAGGGGAACATTTGTTGAATTTATAATTTTTTTAGCACAGACTCACACTGTATTTGATTATAATTTAAAAATATTGTTTATTTAAAAAAAGAATTTCGGGAAATAGTAAAAAACCATGGCAGAATATTTCATGATATATCTTTCTCAACCAAGTTTTTAGAAAGAAAATGCGGATTCAATAATGTAAAATTTTATTTTTTTTCTCAAGTAATAGTTGATGAGAGAAAAGTTTTTGTGGTAATATTGATATACTAAGAATTTTTCATAGGCGAGTCTCATTTAGCATATGTTAAAGTACGACTATATGTACGACTATATGTTAGCATATAGTCGTACAAATAATTTGCTTTGTCCCCTTTCATTCCTTGAAAGAATCACTGATGCTATAAAAGCATTTTCATCTTTTAAACACGAAATAACTCTTTTACTATCTAGAAAACAAAGTCAACTTGAAATATATAAAAGATTGTTTCACGAAAAAGAAAATTTACAAAGAATACATAATTTAATGAGACAATGACAAACGATGAGTTTTATAAAACGAATTAATATATTTTTGCATTTAATAATTCGACCGACATCGGATTATATTTTGTAGAAAAAAAAGAAATGTAACTGTAAAGAAGTGTTCTTCATTTGTATAATTACATAAAAATTATATCATCATATAAAAGTCATCAAAGTCCTTTATTTTTAGTTTTAAACTTAACTTACGGATAATTCATAATAACATCATTAGACCTAATTGTATCACTACTAAATATTTCAAAATTGTTTTAATGATACTATTTTAATAATATCTCTATCTTGATATTGGGTTGTCCAAAAAGTAATGCACTTTTAGCACATATGTAACTTTAACGGACATAATTAGCTATATAATTGATGAAAAATTTACAGTTTCTATATTATGTAAGTGTCAATATATTAATTTATTGTTTGCTTGAAATATTTATATAAATAATGGAAACTTTTATATTCAAGGACCATTTTAAAATAGAAAAAAAGTTGAACATTTAAGACATATTATTATTTTCTATAATATAAAAGAAAATATGATTTGTTAAATTCAAATCTTGAAATTCTGACCTCGAAGATGTTCATTTCCATGGACGATCTTTCGTTGTTGATGCTTGTCAAATTAAGATAAAGATTGAGTCAAGTCTAAGATGAACTACTTGGGTACATAACAAAGGCCATTGGTGTTCCAAACACATAATGCTTTATTATTTGGTGAAAGTCGGTTATATTTCCTAATACGAAATTTAGCTTCTTCGTAAATTGTCAGAAAAAAATATATGGATGTATTTCAAAGCTCAATATGCTCATAAAACGCAACGAGAAAACATCATTTAATAAAACAGGAAATGAAAAGGGGATCGCTTTCAAAAATGTGGATAGAGAAAAATCTTAAAGTTACTTATCTAAGCCTTGATAAGTCATTCCAAAGGTTCTCATACACCAAAGGAAAATCATGTTTTGTGTTTGGTTGGATTTTAAGGGTGCCATATATTACGAACTTGTTCCATAAAATCAAACAATCGATTCTTTTCTGTACTGTCATCAGCCAGAAAATTCGAACCAAAAAATACAGGAAAGGCTTCTGGAAATGGCAAACAGAAAAGGTGTTCTGCTTCAACATGACAACGCAAAACTGCATCTTTCTATCATCCCTCGTAAAAAAATTATACGAGCTTGGTTAGTAGGTGTTACCACACTTACCATATTAAATTGAGCGCACAGTGCAACGATGGTTCCGAAAATTTTCTGATGGAGATGAAAACCTTGAAGATGAAGAAGGTCGTGGTCGTTCAGTTGCTGTGAACAACGACAATTTGAGGACAATGGTGGAAACAGATCCCCGTACAACAATCAGACAACTTACAGATGGGTTGGGCATTAGTCATTCAACAGTCCTGGATCATTTAAAATAACTTGGAAAAATCAAGAAACTTGATAAATGGGTTCCACGTGATTTGAATGAAAATCAAAAGAACCGACGCTATGAAATTTGTTCTGCCAATCATCTTCGCAATAAAAACGATCCATTTATTGATCGTATTGTTACCTGTGATGAGAAATGGATCATGTATGATAACTGACGTCGATCTGCACAGTGGTTGGACAAATATGAAGTACCGAAACACTTTCCAAAACCGAAACTAACACCCCATAAGGTTATGGTGACAGTTTGGTGGTGTGATGCTGGAATCATCCACTATAGTTTCTCGAATCCAGGTGAAACAATCACAGCGGAGAGGTACTGTCATGAAATAATTGATGAAATGCATAAGAAATTGAAAACCCTTTGTCCGGGATTGGTCAATCGAAAAAGTCCCATCTTTCTTCATGATAACGCGAGACCTCATATTTCAAAAGTGACTCTTCAAAAGCTTAATAAGTTGGGCTATGAAACCCTGCTTCATCCATCATATTCACCAGACCTTTCGCCACGGACTTCTACTTTTTCAGGCATTTTTACAACTTCCTGCGTGAAATAATTTTCAAAAACCAAAATGATGCTCAAAATGCCTTCCACGAATTCGTCGCTTCAAGAACCGATGCATTTTATGCTGATGGAATAAAACAACTTGTTTCTCGTTGGCAAAAATGTATTGATGCCAACGGTTCATACTTTGATTAATAAACTTTTGTTTCTGTGAATTTGCACGTCTTTGAAGTTTGTGTCCCAAAACCACCATTATTTTTCGACCAACCTAATATTTATGTTTTAAAAATAATATTAGTTTTTCTAGTGATCCTCACTTCCCATAAAGGTATTAAGCCTGAGTTTTTTTAGGAGACCTGAGATGCTTATAGCTTCAAAAAGCACTTCCATCATGCGGGGACTGACATGCATAAGCTCCACCGCTTCACAACACTCATGAACGAAGATTAGAAACCTTGGATCATTGCTATGCAATCGACCACTTGACTGCAGGGTCACTACTCCCTATAGCCATGACACTCAGTTAGGTAAGCTACAGCCTTGTAAGTAGATTGCAAGCCCACTGGTACTACAATATTCTGTCAGCAATGATATCGCATAGCATCGCACATTTTAGCTTAGAGACAGAATCGTACCCAATCTAGTTTCCCAGGGATGTTACGTGGAAGTATGTGTGCCCGGCTAGAATAGGAATCCCTGAAATTCTCAAATCCCTGTTTTTCTTGTAAATATCTTAACACTATTTCTACCACGATTTTGTGAACACTTATTTCAAAGAAAAAGTTGCTTTTGACACCTTTCTATTTCAAAGCAAAAAAACTGTGGAAGCGATTATTAGTAAATTAATCATCGAAAAGTCAAAACTTGAATTGAGAAAAAAATATTTAAACTTAGAAAATTATTTAAAGTTAAAACTTAAAAGGTGTCTTTTGAGATCTTTGGTAGAAATAGTGTTAATGATCAATAAGATAACTTGCTATCAATTTACGACACGCACTTGGGACTTTTTGAATATAACTTGTATCTCTCCTACACAGTAGGTCGATTGATATTTTTGAGTGTTTTATGATTCAAATGGTTCAAACGGGATTTAGAATTTAATTCAATGAATAAATCTATTGGAATTGTATAATGATGGTTCAAGTAACTGGTTGACAATGTTCGACTAATTTGTGAAAAGTTAAAGCGAGCATAATTATAATTGTTCTTGTTTCCAATTTGAAAATTATTGATACTGGCATTTTTCGAAAAACGCAAATCACCTAAAATATATCTTAAACTTGTAATGAAAAATCTTAAATTATGTATGAATAGAATTGCAAAATGTAACGGTGACAGAAATGGGGAGGGTCAAATCTATGTAAAATAAAGATTAGCTGTCTGTCAGTAAAGTATGTCCGTAAGCATTGTAGAAATTGCCAGCCAGATGAAGTACCACTTAAATATCTTTCATCCTTCAGCTGCCATATTAGAGTCTGAATCAAAATATATTTTCAAGTGAATTATTAAAAGATTGGAATTGAAAATAAATTGAGTCGAAAAGATTTGGAATTATTTATCATTGAACATTGATTAAATATTTTAAAAGTAAAACTGTCTGAATTATTTAGCACGATATCTTGAAGCTTCAACAGTTCCACCTTGGAAGATCAATAACTTCTTGGTCTTGCATTTGTTGAATTTCCCTTCAGGAATGGAGTCTGGAGCAAATTTTCTATACCTTCTATACAAGTGGATTAAAATCCATAAATCGTAGTGAATTTGGTTTTATATATAGTGTTTCTTTTTATATATAGTGGGCCAAAAGTAACTACACAATTTATTCTGTTTAAATGTTTTTTCAGGTTTACTTTTGTTTAAAATTTTTAAAATTATTTTATTCCACGGGCTTTGAATTTTTATCATGCCAAGATACACAACGGAGCAAAGAATATTTATCATCGAATCTTCAATAAAATTCAATAATTCAATTATTTCTGTTCAGCGCGAATTTCAAAAGCGTTATAAAACTAAAAATGTTCCAGAGAGAAGAACAAACTTAACGCACCTGATTTCTTCTTATGGGGTTATCTAAAAGAATGTGTATACAAAAGAAACCCAAGTTCAATATCAGTCTAAAGAAAATTATAACCGAGGAAATAAGATCGATTAAGCCATCAGTTTTAAACAGGGTAATGGAAACTGCCATTGAAAGATGTAGAATTTGTCAATCGGGAAATGGGAAACACCTAAACAATGTAATCTTTAAAAGATAAATTAATAAAATATTACTTTTAAAGTTTATTTTTGTTTTATTGTTTGTTAAATTTAATAAAAGGAAAAGAAACTATAGGTTAAATAAATTGTGTAGTTACTTTTGGCCCACCCTTTATTTTTATTTATAAATAAAATTACTACATTAAGTATCCTTCACTGAAGTTTTCTGGTTTATTAATCTTTAGGAACTTTTATTTTTTTTAATTTAACGTAAGAGCAGAGAAACATAATAAATCACACACGAGGAAAAGATAGAAAATCCAATATATTATCATAATTCAAACTCTCTTACTAAATCCCTTCAGAAGTCTTAAATTATTTTTAATGAGGAAATTTAGAGAATTCATTCTTCACCAGAACAAAGATTTACTTGTAAATCATCTTGGTAATCATCACCCTACCTTAGTTCTTCCTGACCATAAGTTATTGTAAAAACAACGAATTCAACGAATCAACTGTTATGTAATAAATTCGTTGTTTCTAATATTACTAAAATATTTAATCAGTGATGTAAAACTAAGCTAATCAAATATGATATTTGATGAACCTAGTTGATTATAAATACGACACAAAAAAATAAAATTTTGTCGTTTAAACACTTTTAATAAAATGATAATGATGAACAAATTAACGAAACACAGATACCGTCAGTTATACGTTAATTTTTTTTGGATTTGCCAAACTTATAATTTTATATTTTTCTGGAATTGATGATAATTGTTAAATTGTCTTTGGTAATATTTTTTTTACAACGTCTGTCTAAATTTATTGAATATTCAAGTTTGAATTTAATATTGATTAATTTTTTTATTCCTTTTTTAGAATTCGTAAATTCATATTGTCGTTGATGATAATTTCATTATAATTATAATTATTGTACGTAGCGTTTATGCCACTGTGAGGAATGTTTTGAATTGTGTATTGATATTGTGCATGTAGAATGTTGATTCGGATTGTGCCTCTCCTACACAGATGGATGATTGATATTTTCTTTGATTCTTACTAATTAAAAATAATTTAATTTAATTTTAAAGTAAAAAGATTTAAAATAATTTTTTAATGTATTATTTATTTTTTTAATGTAATTTAATTTTAACCAATTAGATTCTTTATAATTTAATAATTTTTATTAACAGATTTTCATCTATTGAAAATAATTAGTTTGAACTCAGAAAAAATTGATCAAGAGAGATGTCAAATAGTGAATGCGCTTGTAATATTAATAAATGTTGTAAACATCATATTGATGTTGTTAATAGCCACTTTCATTATTATCACATTCTGAAGCCATAATTTAACACCACAAAAATTGATTAATATCAACAATTCACATACTTAAACAAATTTATTCAATTATTTCTCCCAAAATTAATTTACAATTCTTTTCGATTAAATTCTGAAAATTTACGAAAATTAAACCTTAAAAATAATTTTGCATTTTTTTACAAAAAATTTTACAAAATTTAAAATGTAAAATACTTTTACATTCTTACGAAACTTTATCATAAAAACTAATTAATTTAAATTTACAATAAGCCATTTTATTAAAAAAATTATTTCTAAAAATATTAATCTGTTAATTATTTATTTTAAACTTTATTTAAACTTATTCCACTTATGAAATATATTAATTGTTATTACTGTAAGCATATTTTTAAATACGTATTTATTTTATCATATTTTTACTCTGTATTTTAATTTTCTAATTTATATCCTTTAAATTTTCAAAACTAAAAACATAATAAATTAATTTGGCGAAACTTAAAACTCTCCCCTCATAATTATCATCATTATAATTATCGTCAACGTTTTTATAATGATTAAAATAAAAATAAATAATACATGCAAAAAAATAAACTAGATAAAAAGTCAACCTAGACAAAATAGCTAAATAGAAAAACTAGATAGTTAGGTTCTTCAAATATCAACAAAATACAGATAATTATTATTAGCACATTGTTGTAAGTACAATCAAAATAAAAAAATAGTGAAAATAACAAAATCTGTTTTATAATACTTATAACAAAAAAATGAGTAAATAGATAACTTATCATACAAAAATGGTTACAGAGATTTTACATATGACTCTACCATATACACTAAGAAAAAGAAGAGGATAGAAACACACATACAAAGCGAAAGGTGCGTATACAGAATCCATTTAAAAGATTTTATATGGTGAGAAAATTCATACTACTGTTATCAGGGATTCGCTGTGCTGCCCGTGGGCATACTTCTACGTAGTGTCCCTGAGAAACTAGAGATCTCGGTCTCTAGGCTAAAGTGCCCACAGCAAGCCGATATCTGAGCCGACAGAATATCGTAGCAACTTCGTTACTTGCAATCCGATGAACTAGGCTTCGCTATCGTTCTGAGTGTCATGACTGTAGTGGAGTAGTGACCCTACAGCCGAGTGGTCGATTGCATCGCAATGATCCAAGGTTTCGACTTTGGTGAGTGGTGTTGTGAAGCCGGTCCGCCGTTGAAGCCATAAGCGTCTCAGCCCTCCTAAAAAGCCTCAGGCTTAATATCTGTATAGGATGAGAGGTTCACTACTGTTATGACTATATGTTTTTAAAAAAGTTTATAATCACATAATCCAATGTAATCAAAATTAATTTTTGAAATAAAATTGCAAAATCAATAAATCATTTAAATTTAAAAATACGGAATCCTTAGGAACGGAATATAATTTTTCAGGGTTATATAGGTCTGTATTCCCATGTATGCAATTCTTTATTCCCATTAAATAAATTTTTAAAAAACTAAAAAAAAGTAAAAACTCTTTTAAAGATCATTCACTTATTTATAGAAAAGGTTCTCTTTGAAGTGCCTCTTTAAACCAGCATCTTATATTATTAAAAATGTTTGTTTAAAAATGGATGCATTTGAATTAACCATTTTCGTAGCTTAATAGAGAAACGAATTGCTCAATTGAATTGAGTTCAGGTTAATATGGCACAAGAAACTTGCATACGATTCTTTTCCATCTGAGAAGTTCTTGTATGATTGCTGATCCATAAATTATCAATAAATAAAATTCTATTTCATTCTGAGTAAAATAAGCTAAACGATTATTTTCAATAAATTCCTAAACATTTTGAGCATTAAACGTACAAATCCTGAAATCATACGCGACTACTCATTTGATTCCAATAACATTTTATGAGACTATTAGTTCAGATTCAAAAGTTAAACTCATGACGTTAAAATTTATTTATATCACAATTATTTACTAATAAGACTGCCATAGAAAATTAAAATTACAAAGTTATTGATTAAAACCGAATTTAATTAGTAATTGTTGTTAATGTTTACCGGTAAGTGAAGCCTTAAAGATTTTAGTACGTTCACCTTTTGGGATGTATGGTGTTAGTAGCTTTTTTCAGTTCATAAAATTTTCAAATTTGAAATCTAATAAATTTAATAATTCAATATTTACATTTCTATTTACAGATTAGATTAAAAGGAGATTTTTCTAAATAGCATAAAAAAGTAATTTATATGAAATCAATTTTTAATGCGAATATAAAATCAATAAATAGATTTATTAATAAAGGGAATCGTAATTTTATGTGAAACATAAAATTTAATTTTTGAGAAATAATAAATAAACTAGAAAACTATTTCGTGACTTTTGATATTAATTCATAAATTTTAAATCAAAATATAATTTTCAATTTTTAAGAAATGTAATTTTTATTTCAAAAGTACTAAGTATATTTTCTCCGATATGCGAAGGTAAAAGTTGTTTAATTAAACTTAAAACGTAATTAATATTGAAAATATAATTTTATTTTATCTAAAGAAAGGGGTAATTTAAAAGTTGTTAAATCAAACGAAATTTTGATTTTAATTTTATCTTTAAAGCGTATTTTACTGAATCTAAAAAATAATATTCAAATGATTACGAAAACGAAATGAAAATGTTGTGTTATAGAACGGGGAAATATAATTGAGAAACGATTAAATTTATGAAAATTTAATAAAAGATGCAACAAAAACTTTGTGACAAATTTTAACAACTTTACATGTACAATTTTAACAAAAAAAGTAAAAATTTAAATTATTAATAACGATATCTATATTTATATTTATTTTCATTTATAATGGTTTTTGTAAAAAGGATAGAAATAAAGTTAGCGTTAATGACATCTTCTGTTGACCAAGAACCCAATATATGGAAAGACATCTCTGACAAAGTACTACAGATTATTTAAAGGATAAAAAGACTTTTATGTCTCGTCAATTGATAAAGAAAAATTTAATTATTCATTCGGTAATTCCTAAATGGTAATACATTGGCATCGAACAGGTTGAACGTATATAACCAGAATAAAATAGACATCAAATTTTGGTATCAATAAATTTGATATTATTTTATTTAATATAATTTCTTTAAGCAATGTTATATTTCTGCATATCAAATTAATAAAATAAGTTTGTACGAATATATTTATAACTTTCTTCAAAAGAAAACTCTGTCGCTGAAACATATTAAAGTCTGAAAACAAACTGATCTCAAAGGTCGACTGGATCTCACAGTTTCCGGCTTTAATTGAGATTGGAGAATGATCTCAAAAATTATTTTACAAATACATTTTCCTTTTACTATTTAAAATTTTAGATATTTTCCTTTTTATCAAGTTTTATATATATATATATATATATATATTGTTAAATCTTTTTTAAGGTTTTTTTGAGGTTTTTATGCTCCATGATGAGCAGGTATAATTTTATTAGTAAAATATTTGTTTGTGCTCTTCAATGTTTTCTTCATTCAGTCATTTCTTAACCCAAGATTGTGTACATAATTTGTCTAATGTAACCCTATTATTGTGATCTATCTGTTTGTTTATTTATATGTTGTCCCTGAAACACCCTTCAATAATTAAGAAGCGGTTAACATATCGATAAAAGTGTGTATATTTATGAATCCGCTTTTATAAAACAACAGTAAATAAACAAACAATAACAATTGCAACAAAATGTTTATTAAAATTGAACTTAACAATGTAACGTGAAAAGGGATAGAAGAGGTTCTTAAATACTTTGTTCATTTTATTCCTTCACAGAATCATTAAATTCATCAAACATTGCGACCAATGCAATAAAAACAAAACATCTAAAACACACCATTACAAAATATTATTATGAATTAAACAAACTCGAATTTGTATATAAAATATTTTAATTTGTTTGAATGTGAAATATATTGATAATGTATGTTGATTTAAGTATGTTGAATTTAGAATGGTGATTCTTCCACCCAGATGGAAATTGGTATTTTTTATTTAAATTTAAAGTGATCGACTATTCGAACATAATTAAAATAATCATTTTATATGTTCATATTTTTTTTAATTTAACAATTAAAATTAATAATTTTTTTAGTAAAATTTAAATTAAATGCACTTTTAATAATTTGATGACATTTTTATTATTTTGGGATTTATTGAGAAATGGTAAAAATTATTATTTTTAATTAATAATTTTTTGAAGTTAAATATTTTAAAAAATGACTTAGAAGAATTGTTTGAATAATCATGATTAAAAATAGAAATAAGAAAACCAATTAGAATGATGACAAACGACTTTCTGAGAGTTGTGATGACTCTAAATGTGATTGTAATAAAAAATTCAAACGAGACTTGTTTAAATGTTCTTAATAAAGCTAATTGTGTTGTTAATAATAAATTTCAATAATTAGTCTACTTGTTATTTCAATGGATTCGAATATCTTAATTTAAATATAATACCAAGTTGATTAAAAGAAATTCTTAAAACCCATAAACAAGTAGGAAGGTAGAAATCGTTATTTAATCGTTATCTAAAACAAACATTGAGAAACAAATGTATTGAGTAAAGTTGGATAGAAAAACTTCCAGAAAACACTTAGCGTTGCATATTAAACCAACAGCACAGCAGGATTATCACCTTTCGAAAAATTAACATTATAAAATTATTCAAATTATCAACATTGAAAACAAACAGTGGTATATTAAAAACATACGCTAATTTCCAAGATACAAATCACATGTTTAGCGAATAAACAAGGTAGAAATGACTTTACAATCTAAAACAAGAACCACCCAATCTAAAAATGCCAATATAGTATAAATAACAAAACATAATAGCTGCGCGTCTTTTCTGTGGGGACTATTGTAATATCTATCGACCTGTTTTATAAATACATATACATAAATATAAATATCAATTTAATGATATAATAATTATAAAATCGCTTGGCGATCTTTGATTATTATTTAAAATTCAAAAATTTCATGGCTGGGTTGATGACCTGCTTTATATAGCCCAGTTAACCCAAATAACTTAGGTGGTAGTGAATCCTGATATTTTTTGTCAATAATATCCAATAAATACTGAACAAATTAATATTTACTGATTATATCTCCCATTAATTAACATTTTATTACCTTACATCTTACATTATTATTGCTGATGACAGAAAATTAATTCCGAAACATGTACAATAATCGATTTCTTTAAAAAGCCTTTACAAATTTATATTTCAAAAATATCAAATTACCGCTACTACGAGGGGCGTTCCGAAAGTAAGTGTAAATACTTATATGTGGGTGTGCGCGTGATGTACTTACCAGCCAATAGAAATCGAGCAAAAGTGGCATATGTCCATCCAACATGTGAGCAGCATAGAGGAAACTGTCATAGGCAGTGTTTTCATTTTTGTTTAACACATAAAAGACGCAGTACGTTCTCAGCGTGCCATCATCTTTTTCCTTTGGAAAGAGGATACTCCAGTGTCTGACATTGTGCGCCGCTTATCAAATGTGTTTCAAGGAAGAGCCCTGCAAAAGTCTGCCGTCTACAATTGGGTGCATCAATTCGAAAATGGACGTGAATCTTTAGACGACGAGGACAGGAGTGGACGTCCAGCAACGACAAGCACGGTAGAAAATGAGGAAAAAGTGTCGGAGACCATCAATGCAAATCGCTGCCTTACCATTCGCGAGTTGGCGGACATGACAGGCCTATCTGAATGACATTGTATTCCTTCAATAAATGCTTTCTTGTGGTGTCGTCTCCCTTTTTTTCTACTTACTTTCGGAACGCCCCTCATAGAATTACTCGAATCGAAGCTGTGACTGATGGTTTCAATAGGGAAATCTTGAGGGAAGAAGCTACAAGGTAAAAGTATAGTCGTTATGTAAACAAATTTTCGAAGATTGTTTCTAATGTTAAGATAGGTGTACAAATATAAAATACATTTTCATTATATTTTGTTATACGCTCAAATATAAATAAAATTAAATTCAATGAAATAATTTTTATATTATTTATCAAGTAACTCAAATGTAATATATGATCATTTTTTATCATTTGTTTAATATTTTCTTCTCAATTTTATTTATTTATTATTAATTTTCGCGTTTCTATAATTCACTAATTATAAATATCGTAACTGATACATGTAAATTAAAACAAAATATTGCTCTCGTGGACGGATTAAATTGAAACAAAAATTTTCTTTAAAAAAAAGGAAAATATATAAATAATATTTTTGTTTTAATGAGTAAAATCAATAACACAATCTGAAGGGATTTTAATATTATAAAACTACATAAAATAGCGGGGTACGGTTGATTATTTGATCAGCAAGGGTCCTAAAGGGTCCTAGAGAGTGCAGCTATTGCCCATTCTTTATTTCTTGAGTCGCAATTAAGTTCAGTTTATTATAAAGAGAAAAGTATTTTTAATAATTAAAGAGACCTTTATTAATTATTTTCCTTTCCCAAGAGAAATTAAATGTCATAATTGAGAGTGAAGTAAAAATTTCAATGGTTTTCCCCAGAAATCTAAACTAAAACACATTTTATTTATTTTTTAACAAGTCTAGTAAAGCAAAAAAGCCATTGACTAATATTTATTTGTCTTAAAAACGTAATACATTTTATAAATTTGTTTTTTTTATTTACAGGAACCCTGAACTGTGAACAATGGCAAATAATTACAATACAGAGCCAAGAAAGTGGATATTAAAGCAGTATTGGAAATTGGAAAATGCCGAGCATGTGCGCACAGC
>MQRK01238983.1:21171-32649 GCA_001938485.1 Girardia tigrina | reverse complement strand
ACATGTCCAATAGTTGTATTAAAAAAGCTTTAATCAAATTATATTTTTGAAATACTAAACTTGCGTTCACAAGACTCAATAATATATATATATATATATATATATATATATATATATATTCATTCTAAAAATCATTTTAGTTTTTCAAGATAGTCAAATTAATATTTATCTGGTCTGTAATCCGTAATTCTATAAGAACAATTATTCAGTGTACTTCTTTATTGATTTTTTATATAACGGTATACTTCAATATCAAGGAATAGTTGCTATTATAAGTTAATTTCAAATAATTGAATAAAAGAAACTTTCTGAAAGTATCTTTTATATTTGTTACTCTCATCAGTCCTGATTGAATCAAATACCAAATATCCAAAAAATAAATAAAACATTGAGATTTTCATCATTGTTTATTCCTTCGCCATACTTCGGCAAATCGACAGAGAAATCGACAGAAAAATCAATGAGTATATTATCAGACATTTGGTGTATATTATCAAACCCAATATATTATTAAACAACTATTGTGGATTATTATTTTAAATCTAATATTTTGAAAACATTTTTTTAAAATCATTTTTTAAAAATTTTAATATAAAATATGAATAACAAAATATAAATATCAGTAAATTAAAAAAGAAAATTATATAAATGGACATTGCAATATTTCAAAATATCAAAAATAGATGCAAAAAATGGGCATTTTCTCAATTTTTTAGTTTGATTATTTTAAAGTATTGAAATAGAAAAAAATAAATTAAATTCTTTATCAAAGAAAATAAAGTAAAAGAAATAAAGAAATATTTTAAATTTACACAATTTTATTTGTTTCTGTTTTTTCTGTTGTAATATAATTAACTTACAACAACGAAAGACTTAAAACAATAATTCAAATAAATGTTTATATATTGTCTAAATTAATCACACTTAAAAAATCTATTGTACTTTATTAGTTTGATATCTCTTACCTGATTTTTGGAATTTAGACGAGTTAATCATTTAAATTTGTTAAAAAAAATATTTTTTAAATTCTCGTTAAATTAATTATACACAATGAAATAGGATAAAATATAAATAGAAACTAGAAACTCTGAAAGCACAGAATATTTTTATAATTTTATCATAGGATAAAAAACGGTACAGTTTTTTCTGGCTCTAATTATAACCTCAGGTCGCTCATGTAATTAAAGTCGTTAAATATAAGTCAGCTGGGTAACAAACTTTGAATTCAAACTTTGAAATTCATCTGATAGATTTTTATTCTGTCCCAGAAGAAATAATGAAACCTTGGTTCTTATATCTATTAATTATGAAAAAAAACTTACCTTGGTTAAACGATCTGATCTCTGTATTAAAGCAAAACATTATGGCCAAAGCCCATTTGTTGGCATAAATGCCTTCATTATACAGTGATTGTATTGTATTGTATTGTTTTTAATCGCATGTCTGATGAATAGTTTGAATAAAAATCATAAAATTATTCATAAAACATAAGATCGTATAGATCGTATTTACAAAAAATAAACCGATTATAAATTTCTATAAAATAAACAGATTATGTTTATTTTAAACAGATTATTATATAAACAGATTATTATTATAAAATAAACTCATCTTATATAAAACGATAGAGGCCGTTAAAAGTAAATTATCAAAAAATATTAAATATTTTGATGAAAAATTATTTAAATATCATAAAAAAGGTAATGTGAAAATAAATTATTTCCTGAAATTATTCTAATCGAAATAAAACTCACCGACATATGTACCCGGCTGTTTCTCGGCTATTGTATTAACAATTGTATTGTATTAAAAATTAACAATTTTTACGGCTGTTGACATGTCAGATTTAAGGTTTTTTCGTAAGGTCTTCTCTATTTAAGCATTATGAAGGAGAATACAAAGAGTGTTAGTTGCTCATGGAGAATTTGCTTTAGTTAGAGCAGCAAATTCGACCTAGTTACCAGACATTCTTGGTGCAGCATCATTACAGACAGAAGCTAACCTCGCTAAACAATCAAAATTATGTATTTTGAAGAAATTTGTAACCATTTCAAAAACATCGGTTGATGTGCTTGTTGTCTGAAGCGGTTAGGAAAACAAAACTCCTTCAATTATAGAGTTACAAGCGGAACGAACATATATTAAAAGTTGGAAACACATACGTTTGTTGTTTCTTCCAGCTGTATACCAAACTAAAATGGATTCTTTTTAATTCGACGTGATTTGGTGTACAATGTCATTTGAACTATCAGCATTTCTAGAGTATATAATTTTTTAGGATATTCTTTAAATTAATAGAATCATTCTCTTAATATTCAATAGGAAATACTAATTACACTTGTTATGATATACTGGTAACTTTAACAATAATAAATAACAAAAAATAGTTTAATCAGTTGATTATGCACATTGTTCAAAGACCTCTTCGAATATATTCAATGGAAAATTTTCGTTTACTCTTGAAATTGAATTTTCACATTTATACAACGATCAACAAGAACAGTTGATTATTAATAATATTCTTCTTGCTCTTTGTGATTCTTTTAGGATTTTCAATTAGCTTTAATTGTTTCGATTTCGGACTTAATTGCTCCAAATCGGTGTCTGATTTTCCTTTCTTATTAGAATATATAACATTATTAAAAAGGGAGATTTCTTGAATAAGTTTTCTTTCTCTTCGAAGGACTAGTTCTACCATATCAAGGGTACATGGTTTAATTAATGTTTCTCCTATCGTTTCGCAATGACTACGTAATTTGGCCGATCTCATACTGTCATACAGTATACTTCCCCAAGAAGGTATTATTGTTTTTCAGTGCCATTTTTGTTATTGAGATATTTATATCGAAGCGAAAAATAACTTTCATCGCAAAAACATTTTTTCGAAATTTTTCATAAATGAAAGAAATTAAATATTTGATTCGAAATTGATAGAAAATAGTCCATATAATAATATTAAAATTATGAATTACTATAAGTGAATTTAAATCACATATATTTTTGTATCTTCTTTCACAAATTTCAAATAATGCGGAAAAGAAAGGAAAATGAAGGAAGTGACAAAATAAGATTTGAATTGATAAATTAGCAAAATTTGCATTCAAACATGAAGCCGTTCAACACGAACAAACATTAGGACAAAATGTTTAAATGTTTTTTTAATTCTACATTACTATATATGTATATAAATTGAAGCTCAATAATCGATGATTATCAATAAACTCAGAAACTTGCTTGACCTGGACGAACTTCACATTGGCCAACTTGTCGACTGACAACTTGATCACATCATTTAAGTCCAGCTCGCCGCCAAACGAAATTTTGACGCTTTTAATAATCTTCAAGTGATTATTGAAGTAGAACAGGTTCAGGACATCCGTGCTGATCGCCACCACGATCCCATCCACGTTCTTCTCATCGTTCGTGATGAGCAATTTCCGGGCCGTTTCCTCCACGATAAAAGCCGAATTCTCCACGGAAAAATCCTTATCCTCCACAAAACGGATATATTTCCGCCACTCCTTACTTACCGGGTGTTGGTAGCAATTTATTATTCTATAAATCTTCGACCAATCGATATAGCATTTGTGGAGGACGACGCGCATGTTGCCCGCCAGCGTGCGGAAACAGCGCCCCCTCGTTGTCTATCACGATAAAGCCGAACTTGTTTAAACGCTCTATTTAAATCATAATTATGAATTGTAAATTTGTTTACTGCGCGAAATAAAATTAATCAATTTGGTTGTTTATTATTGAAATAAAATAATTGAAACAATTTGAAATCTTGAATAAAAATGGCTAATTTAAAGAATCCAAATTTCCAATATTTATTTATATAAATACTCAAAAAATATTATAAATCAGGTAATCCTGTGATGTACATACTTAATAGTTTTTATACAGAGTTGCACGCTCATTCTACATGAATATTTGCGATATAAAATAAAGGAAGACAATTATTATAATTTAAATAAAATAAGTAGGATAATATGATAACTAATATGGAAATATTAGTACAATTATGCATATAGTTTTGTTGTGTTACCGGAGAGGAAAAGTATTAGAATCGGGACCTATGAATCCTAATTTTTTAACACATCTTATTTTGATGGAAATTAGTTTCTTAAGAATTAGTTTTGTAAGAGCCAGAACATGCCGGAAAAATAACCGACTGTAACACGATTAGGGACTATATTATGTGCCTGGCTCGTATTAAAGTTGTGCGGCTCTTGTAACTCTGTCATCAGTATCGCCTTGAGTTCTTCGTTTAAGCAATGGATGATAATTATCTGATTGGTCGGATCGACAATTATGTTAAATTATATAAGCAGGATAATATGAAAACTAATATGGTAATTTATGAAAAATATGCATAAGTTTTGTTGTGTTATCAGGGACGAAAAAGTATTAGAATCGAGATCTATGAATGGTAATCTTAGTGGTGCAAACAAACTCGTTTTAGAGGACAAACTCTGAGGCTTTTTGTAAATTAAAAAATCTAAAAATAAACAAAATTTATTTTTTAAATACATAAAAGAATCCAACTAATTATTAACTTATTATTATTATTATTAGTAAATTATTATTATTATTGATAATTTATTATTCTATTGTGACTTTATTATTAATTTATTATTATTATTTTAATATTGTTCATATAATAAAAATCCATGATTATTATTTTTAATTATTAAAAAGAAAACTTACATTTGAATTGGGATTGAAAAAAATAATTATATAGTTCTTGAATCACACTAAAAAAATTTACCGTCTCAAATGAAATTTTAGCTGCATCGTTCACTACTAAATTTAATGAATGAGCAGCGCATGGAACTAATGAAGCTCGTGAATTTATTTCAAGAATTTTTTGTTGAAGTCCATTATGTCTCCCACGCATATTAGCTCCGTTATCGTGCGACTGTCCGCGTAAATCTGATATATTCATTAATTTTATTAATTTGATATGTTCATTAATTTCAAATGGTTATTGATGAACTAGAATAAACCTACACCAGTTGTATCAGTTACACTTTGGAATCCTAAACAATGCTCACGAATTTCTGCAACATTTCTCGATTTATTGTGATAAACAAATCTTATGACATTGGTTAACTGTTCAGTATGGCTTATTTCTGGTGTTGTATCAAGAATGATTGAATAATATTTTGAAGAGTGGAGCATTTCTAAAATCTTTTTCTTAATAGCATCACTTATAATGCTAATTATTTCGTTTTGAATCTGATCACCTAAATAATGACTAATATTCTTTTTCTCAGACGCTTGAACGCGATGTAAATGTTCAGACATTATTGAATCGAATTTAGCTATGGTTTCTATTAATTTCAAAAAGTTTCCGTTGTCGTTTTGAAAAAAGATTTTTAGATGAACCTCTAAAGGCCAAGCATTGTGTTGATAAATACTGTATTATATGAATAATTCGTTCGACGACCGATCGCAAATATTTTTTTCGGTTTCGTAGAGTCGTTGTATTGCATCAATTGTACAATTTGTTTTAGTGACATTCTCAATTCGCTATATTTTGAACTGTTTTTTATGTACCCAACACTAGTTTCGTGAACTTTTAATATGTTGCTTAAGTGTTGCCAATCATTACAACCACTAGTAAGTTGTGTAGTATTGTCAGATATTAATTTGCAAAAGTAAAAAAATACTGAATTTTGAGTTTTCGAATAAAGCAAATAACTCCTGCAAATTTTTTCCCCGTTTGATAAAATTCGATAATAATAATTATCAGAAAATTTACGTCCAGACTCATTTTTTGGGAAGTCTTTCAAAATTAATTGCTTTAGGTTCCCTTTCTATTAAACAATCTCTTAATTTTATATTAATTTGTTTTGGCCAAGTAGCCGGATCGTTAAAATCAAAATTTTCGGAATCGGAATCGATTTTATTACTTTCTTTCGATTCATTTTCTATTGTAGAGTTTGTGGATACACCCGAAGAACTTTATGTTTCGAGATTCAGGTCTTGATTTTCTTCCGTTGCAGTTGTAGTAGGATTAATAGTTTTAATAGTGAATTTATCTAAAGAACCTGATAGCTTTTGTTGAGCGTCTTCTCACTGAAGTCTATTTTTCTTATTTTGCGCGCCTGATAATTTTTATTTTTTTTCCGATTCCAGACATCTAAGTATTTTAAGTTAAAATTTATTATACATTGCAATTATTTAATATTGTTATTCAATATATAATTAGTTATTTAATATTGTAAATTAACACTTAACACGGATGTTAACTACCTACGTTGAAATTTTATAATGAATGCCTGATGAAAATCAATAAATATTTGATTTACACAGAAGACAAATGCAGTGGTTGTCTTGACTAGTCGTAAATTTGCGTAACCTTGACCAAACTTAAACTTGACCGAGCGGAGTGGCTCGAAAATGATGCTGACTTCTTTCTTACGGCGTCGCCGTTCATGAACGTGTCACAGTACACGACTATTGCGTTCGAGGGCATGACGTTGCAGAGCTTGCGCTTCTGCTTGGTTGAATCGATGGCGCTCTGCCTCAATGGCGTGTTGTATTCGCAGGGGATCTTTTCCAAGACCACATTCACCTTTTCGGCCGGTTTAATGATAAATAATATCATCCTCGAGCTGTTAATATCATAATGATGATTTATAATTGATGATTTAATATTTATTTATATTAAATAATTACTTACTGGACAGCTGCGTCAAAATTGTGGATTAAGTTTTTAGTTTTCCACATTATGACATAATGATCGAAAATATTGGCGTTGATGTTATTCAACATTTTTTATTTGAATGTTTATTTGAAATTATTTCTGACTTGAGAACAGTTTATTTAAACAACTGTTAGTAATTTGAAAAAGAAGGTAATTCATAATGACCCTGAATTTGTGAAAATAACATTTATGAAAAAATAAAAAATTCTTTTTAAAGACCATAAAAGATGGTTCCAAAATAAAATTCTTTTTTCATAATTTTTTTTCGCGGGCATGACGTTTGTAGTGCTTGAGCTTCTGCTTGGTTGAATTGATGACGCTCTGCATAAATGGCATTCGCCGGGGAACTTTTCCAAGACCACATTCACCTGTTCGCCCCGTCCGTGGGTGGCAAGCACTGGAAACCACGCAGAATATTTCTCTGAGCAATAAATCTCACTTCTAAGTGCTGGATTAAACTATCGAGGAATGAAATGAACAAAGCATTCCGGTAATAAGATTTTGGTGAATTTCGGGACACGTTACAACGATGTCTCTGTGCGGATGTTAACACTGGGCAAAATGTCACAACAATGCACAAATAAAGTGACGTGAAATGAGACAAAGAATGAGATATGTATGTATGTTTAGGCTGGAATGGAACAATTAACAAACTGCGTGAAGTATGGAGACATGTTCTATCTATCGCCTTTTACCTATAGCCGGCTGATTGACTACCATGTTTTCAGTATCGAAATACCGTTCAAATAATACTTGAAGTGCTTTGCTGTGTTGCACCTTTTCTTCCCTTTTATACGTCAAAGATTTTTTTTCTCTGTGCCTCTTAAATATCATCAAGATATAGGAAATTGTTAAGGGTTTCAGCTTCTACTCTTCTGTACAATTAAATTTTATTCGAAAATTCTAACAATTTTACATAGTCATTAATGACATCATGACTCTGTTTTATAGTAAAATGTATTATATTAAAAATGATAAAGTTAAAATAAACTCAAAATTTGTGATAATAATCTAGAAATATATCTATAGGTCAATTCTAATGTCACATTGCTAATTAATTAATTAATCAATATTTTTATTAGTTTCAACGGATCCAATGTGCGATTAAAGAAAAAAAAACAGATATCGTGTAGCCGATTTGTGTGCCATGATATCCCCTCCGATCGGATTCATTGTATCAGTCCCATCGAACTGTGCGACCATTTCCTTAGTGATGACTACAGCGACACAATATTCGTCGTTTAGACGTTTAAGACCTACAAGAAATTGACCCAGATGCTTCTGGCGAGGGAGCAACTCTTGGTGATACGAGTTTATTTATTATAATTCACATAACTTGCGACATCGTATGGCGTACACGTTATAGTCGTTAACAATGTCTCGGTGTCATCCGAACGATAAACTTCCATTGAGCTCATTCCTTGGCCTA
This sequence comes from Girardia tigrina, assembly GCA_001938485.1. Taxonomy (NCBI): domain Eukaryota; kingdom Metazoa; phylum Platyhelminthes; order Tricladida; family Dugesiidae; genus Girardia; species Girardia tigrina. The sequence goes on along the minus strand of MQRK01238983.1, from coordinate 24,508 downwards.
TTATTTCCGCGGGAGAGCAATTCTCACTCGAATAATCTGTTCTGTAGAGCGCATGAGCATTATCAACCACATGTAGTACGTATCGCGACTCGAGCATTGAATTTGCGACCGTATCAAGCAGTTCAGGCTGATCATCTGTAATGTAGGCGCGCAATACCGTTACATTTTTTGCATCTCGTTGACAGAGAGATTGTACCGCTCTGCAACAGAGCGCAGTCGCTCAGGTCACTAATGTTAATTAATTAAATCGTTAATTAAAGTCGTTAAATGTAAGAGATATATCATCTGAGTAACCCATATTACGTTAAATATTCAGTGATTGACAGCTCTTACTCGACTAAAAATAACAATTTTTACGGCTGTTGACATGTCAGATTTAAGTTTTTTGGTAAGGTCTTCTCTGTTAAAGCATTACGATGGAGAATGCAAAGAGTGTCAGTTGCTCGTGGAGAATTTGCTTTCGTTAGAGCAGCAAATCCGAACTTGCTACCAGACATTCTTGGTGCACCATCATTACAGTCAGAAGCTAACCTTTCTAACCAATCAAAATTATATATTTTGAAGAAAATTGTAACCATTTCAAAAACATCAGTAGATGTCCTTGTTGTCTGAAGCGGTTAGGAAAACACAACTCCTTCAATTCCAAGCGTAACGAACATATACTAAAATCTGGAAACACATTTATATGTCTGTTGTTTCTTCCAGCTGCATACTAAACTAAAATGGATTCTATCTAATTCGACATTATTTAGTGTACAATGTCATTCGAACTATCAGCATTTCTATATTATATAATTTTTTAGGATAATCTTTAAATTAATAGAATCATTCTCTTAATATTCAGCAGTAAGTACTAATTGTACTTGTTATGATATACTGGTAACTTTAACAATAAATAGTTGAATGTTTAAAAATAGTTGAATCAGTTGATTATGCATTTTGTTCAAAGACTTCTTCGAATATATTCAATGTTAAATTTTCGTTTACTCTTTATGCAACGATCAACAAGAACAGTTGATTATTAATAATATTCTTCTTGCTCTTTGTGATTCTTTTAGGATTTTCAATTAGTTTTAATTTTTTCGATCTCGGACTTAATTGCTTCAAATCGATTTCTGATTTTCCTTTTCTATCCTTTTCTTGCCATTATTTAAAAGGGGGGATTTCTTCAATAAGTTTTCTTTCATTTTCAAGTAATAGATCTAACTTTTAAAAGGTACATGACTTCTATTGTTTCGCAATGATTACGCAATCTGGCAGATCTCATACTGTGATACAGTATACTTCCTCATAAAGGAAGTTTATGGTTTTTCAGTGCCATTTTTGTTATTGATATATTTATATCCAAGCGAAAAATAGCTTTCGTTGTAAAAACTTTTTTTTGAAATTTTTCTTAAATGAAATGAAATTAAATAAGACATTCGAAATTGATAGAAAATAGTCCATATAATAATATTAAAATTATGAATTTGAATTCATAATTTGTACCGATAGTCTCGCAGGCATTATAACGCTCATTGATTGAGTCGGTATCGACATCGTTATGCATTAGCCAGCCCGACAGAAAGCCCAGATTTATCTTCTAGTCGGTCAAATTATTGGTTGACATGTTTATAATTTGCAATGAAATTAAACTAAGCTTTACTTTTCTAATATTATTTAAAGAAATTTTAATATTTTTATGATACGTTGAATAAATTAATGAGTAAATGTTTATTTAGTATATTTTTAGTATATTTTGGCACACAAAATAACAGCACACAATTAGACAAAATACAGATAATCATTATTTGATTTGTCAGTAATCGATCTCGTCCCCGTTCGTCTTCAGCTCGATATATTCGTGGACCTGCAGCACACACACATAGTCATAGAAAACGTTATTCAAGAAAATGTTTAATGTTGTTTATTCTTTCCATATCATTGTATATATGATATGTATATGATTTATATATGTATATGATTTTGTATAAAATGAAATCCATGTGGAAGGGAGGCTTATACTCAAAATTGATTTATTTAAATGTCAATTTAATTTTCCTTCGGTTAATCCTTGTCACGATTTCTAGTTTATATATGGTTTATATATCAAATAACTTTAATTATTGGATAGTTTTACTATAAAAGCAATAAGTAAGGCTTACCAAATATATTTATAATAAACGAAAAAAGATTGCCAAAAAAATTAAAATAGAAAACTAAAAAAATATAAAAAAATAGTTTATTAAATTTTTTTATTATTATTAAATAAAACGAAAGAAAAATTTTTTGTTTGAACTAATGGAAAATTTGAAAATTCAATTTTGACTGAAAGTAATGTTGAAATCAAAAGGAGTCGAATTAACGAAGCAAAAACTTCTGATATATTGTTCTGATAACACGTGCACGATTTTCGTTCCGATTTGTTGTTTGTTTAACACATCCGAGTTATTATTGATTATCGATCGTTTTTAATTGAATCGCAATAGGAAATCTCTGTCTCTAGATGCTCGGATAGTCACTCGAAATGGCTCCATTTGTCGGCGAGATAACATGCGTGTTCGCACTGTCACAATTAGTTCCATTAACACTTGTATGTTTTCATAATACATCGGAGATCATTTCGTGCGCACGTCAACACGATAAGCAGGTCAATTATTTATAAGGAAAAATAAAATAGTTACTGTGTTATACTCTATCGTAAAAAATATTAATAGTCTTTTCTCAAATAATGACTGTAAATTTCACTCAATATCGTTGATGAATTGGTTTTGGAAATAAACTTAGATTCTTTCGGTTGAAGAAAAATTGCAATTTTTTTGGTGATTTGAGGGAAACGAGAATTTGAAATCTTCTTTGTGATTAGTATCGAAATAATCGTCTCGTTTTTTTTATCTTACAGTTGATGAAATATTATCTAAAAAAAATTTTGGTCGATAAGTAAGTATTCTTTAATTTTTAATAATAATATGAAAATTTTGTTAAATTGATCAATTGAATTTAAAATTCAAAATTAATTTTTTTAAATCATCTTGACGACTTAATGTCGTTAAGATGAATATAATAAATAAATAATACATAAAATAATATTAATATGTACATAATACATATACAATAAATAAATAACAATACGAATAAATAAATAAAATAATATAATACAAATAAGTTAGTAGGTTTCAGTCATGAGACCATATATATATATATATATATATATTGAATTAAGTGAAATTGTTTGATTTATGTTCATCTTATGTTCATACATAAAATTTGAATAAACCAATAAAATTTATTTCTTTCGTTTTGTGTATGTGTATGTGTGCTGTAATGGGAGAATAATAGGAGTATATATATATATATA
>MQRK01238982.1:0-13967 GCA_001938485.1 Girardia tigrina | reverse complement strand
ATGACCTGATCCGTAATCGATTCTCTGTGGATGACCGATCCCTTCTAACAGATACGTCCCTACCTCTTCGGCTTTGATTTTATCATTTTCGTCGTTAAGGCGACCGAAGAGATATTTATCCACCAATTCCAACAGATTCTCATTCAACCATAAGTAATACTTCGTGAACGCTGTGTTCCCGAATCGCTGCGGTTGATCGATCGGAGGAAAATCATCGATTTTCTCCGTTAAATATTCCAACAACGAAACGAAAGATTTTATGTTCTCAGACACATTTACGGCATCCAAATTCGATATATCGACAATTAGCGAATTGACAATTTCAATGAGTACGCCTGACTTTTTTGCCATTTTGTCATCAGATTTTCTGTGTCGATCTTTTTGATGGGTTTCATTATTAGCAGGAACGAAAGATTTTTCAAATATTGAATTTCGTTCAATTTATTTGTTGAAATTCAAAAATCACTAACAACAATTCGCCAAATATTTATTTCAAAAAATTGTTTTCGCCAAATCAACCTTATTTAAACAATCAAACGATAATTAATCAACAATTCTCAAATCTTAAAAATATGTTTTTTAACATTTTTAAAACGGCATTAATTTACAAGCAAAAAAAAGATAAATTAAAACTTATTATAATACAAATTGAGTTAATATTTACACCGTTATATAACATTCTTCTCTGAATTTTCATCATTGAGTCGATGTGGATGTTGTTGGACTGGAATTCGTAATTAACCGATTTTGATCAGGATTATTTTTAACATGTGGTATTTTTCTAAACAAAGACCAAATATTTTTTTACAATTTATAATTGAAAACAATATCGGACAATGATATCACAAAAATATGTTCTGGAATAAAATACAATAACAACAAATATCTGTCAGTGATTATTTGTCAGAATCGAAAAAAAATGTTTCAACAAATATTCATAAAGTTTCATTAAATTGGATGGACATCTCTTTTTGAAATAGGTGAATTCCAGTAATCTTTCGTCGTGATTTGAGTTTATAATAATCCGATTTTTTTTAATTGCTCCTTTTGATTTTGAGTCAAATTCGACGAGAAGTTACAATTCAAAATTTAATTTTATTTTTTTTTAAATTATCATTATTTGACATCATGAAACAACACTATATATGTTGAAAAAACGATACCTTTAGGATTAAAAGATAAGGTTATTTTTCTGAATTTGTTAAAAAAATATTTTTAAGGAAGAAATTGTTTTTGTATGTGATCAGTCCAGATATATGTTTCAATTTACACACATCATCTTCAGCAATATTTAGAAATTTAGTATATAAATATTAAACTGTTTTTACGATTTTAAAAGGTATATTAACTTTAAATGGAAAAAATTTAAAATAAATATTATATTTTATTAAAGTTATATTTTATTAAAACATATCTTAATTAAAATATTTATTAAGATATGTTTTGCCATTATTACTCAATAATACTTTAATAAAATACATTCGATATCCTCAGCTTTCGAGATACCTCTCAAAGCTATTTTTCTTTTTACTTCTCTATCATCTACAACATTAGAATATGCTAAGTCTGATATCTCTTTTTTCCATAATTTCTTTTCTACTAGTTTTCCAATGAGTTCGTTTATTTTCCGGAATACGGAATGTTCTTCTCTCTGGTGAATGCAGATCTCATTTTTGTTTCCCATGTATCTCCTTGTGCATTATCGTATTTGTTTATTGCTTCCGGAGTCATGAATGCTGTCACCAGCAAGACTCTTCTTTCTTCTGAGAATCCCATAATCTTCGCATATCTGCCGAATCTCTTTAGGAATGACCTCAACTTTTGACTCAAATCTATCGAATATTTCTGGACCTCTGACGTTTGGAGTCACGTGGTCGTTAGTCGCCATATTAAGAACATTAATTGAGTTTTCACTACATTTATTTCTATTAAAAATTGAATTGCCACTAGAACAATTCTCCGTAAAACTTGCGTAGCTCGTCATCTTTCTTGATTGATAATTTATTAATATTCTCTAACGTCTTATTATTCAAACAAATATAAATTACAATTTAATTATTACAAAAATGATTTATACTTTAAATTCAAAATAAATTTTATTTATTTTAAGAAAATTATTATTAAAATATTATTTATGAAATATTAATTTAATTTTAAAATAAAGTTTAAACTCAAAATGGAAATCTTATTATAAAATAATATTAATGAATTTTAATCAAAAACCGTTTGGTAATTTAAAATATGTTTTACAATTAAAATATAATAAGTATATAATAATAATATATTAATAATTATAATATATTATTTCTAAATGTATCTCAAAAATTTTTAAAATTTATCGGCGATGTAATGTGAATATGTTGAAATTAAAATTGTGATAAAGTTTGATGTGATGAGATGTCACGTGGTGAAGTGTCATTTGTTGAGATGTCGTGTAACCTTTAACTTACTTAAATTTCTTCATGTCGAGAACTCCAAGCAATCGACAATCGAGATTCAAATTCCTGATAGACATTATTGGCTTTACTAGTTATTTCATTCCATGTTTCGTGTATTCCAACTCAATTGATGTAGACATATTACATCTGCTAAGATAGCTATCTGGATTAACCTAGGTTGATGCAAAACATATTTATTATTCTGTACTATCTCTATTAGTTAACTGATTCTTACATTTACTGGCTTCTTCTTATTATATAATTTATCAATTCAGAACTCAAAGATTAATTATCTATTTTATTTGAAATCTTTTTATTATCTTAACAATAAAACGAAACTCTTCATTTTACCATGGTAACATTCTTTAAACGACACGCAATTTACTTTGATTTTATATAAAAAAATAGAAATCAAATATTTTTTGATATTTCTTTTGATTATGAGTTGCATTTCTATCACTTAACTTTGTTAATTTTAAAATGCAATTTTAATATACAATCTGGTGTACTATCAGTACACCGCCTTTAGCATATCCAAATAGGTGAATGACGATACTTCATACGACCACATATTACAACCCAGTTATGGATATTTATATATTCAACCTCTTCGACTGAATCGAACCATCGCCCTTTGAGAAAATTCGCCATTGCCCGAAAGAGGTGGTAGTCGCTGGGGGCAAGGTCGGCGTTTTAGCAGGGTGTGGCAAAATTTCGATACCATGCAGCTCTTGCACTTTACCACGTGTCAAACGTGCAGTGTGTGCCGGAGCGTTGTCTTCTAGAAGAACTCGGTTGCGATTGACCAATACTGAGTAACACACACAGAGAATGGCGTAGATTCTGTCCAGCTGCTGAGTGTAGAGGTTGGAATTCACAGTACTCACATCCGGAACCAGTTCGAAGTTGATCACCCCCTAGAAATTCCACCATACACAGAGCATAACTTTGCAATCGAATCGGCCTTGTTTAACCACGGGTTGGGCGTGCATACCAGGGATTACTTGTTGGGATTGCGGAAAATATCTACTTTTCATCCCTCGTCACGATCCTTCTGAAGAAGCGTATGTCATGGTAGTTAGCAAGCAATTCTTTGCAGAGATCAAGTTGTTGTTGTACTTGAGGGGCTGTCAGTTTGTAAGGAATTTGTCGACACCGTCTATTGACAAGGGCAAGCTGATGAAGATAACGTTGAATAACGTGCGTTGTGAAGGATAAAGCCATGCTGATAATTTCCACGTGCTGGTGCAGGGCTGCTCCTCAGCTTGGCATAGATTGTCATCATCAACAACAGATGGTCTCTCAGAGCGAGGTTGATCTTCCAAACTGACGTCATCACTTGAGAAATGCTTGAACCACAATTGTGACACATGAACACTGACCGTTCCTTTGCCTTCTACATCACATATTTCTCGGGCTGCAGCAGCTGCGTTGAAGCCTTTTTTTCCAGTTATGTCACAAAAGAGTTCGAATTCCGTATTTTTCGCTTTCCATAATCTGATAAGAATAAACAAAGAAACGTTTAGTGAATAAACCAACACTATACAAAGAGATTTGATATGCAATATTATTATAATTAATATAAAAATCACTAATGCCAAAACAGAATAGTCATGTAAAATAACTGTTACAATGTAAGACATAGAAAAATGAAAAAACCTTTAAATCACCCTAGTAATCGGCATAAATGATAGAAATTAAATTAAAGAAATTATCTAATATTCCAACTGAAATAAATATTTTTAATAAGTCTTATTTCTTGAAACTGTATTTTTGCTTACTTCAGGGACATGATGCATAATAAATGGTAAATTATCTCTGAAATGAATTTTTTTATTGTTATTTAATGAAAAAATATATATTAAGAGATGTGATTCGTTTAAAATTAGCATTATTAATATTTTTGCATAATCATATAAAAATTATTTGATATGTTAATCAGTTTTTGTTTTTTGTTTTCGTGGCAGTTTTGCAATAACGAAATAACTGGACACTGTTTTGCTAATGACTGTTGTCGTACTAAAGTTTTGTTATCAATGATTTTGTATATACTTATCTTTCGTAATTGTATAGGTAGAATATGCTAATAAAAGAAATATTGCTATTAAATTTGTTATTAATTTATTAATTTGTCTTTATATTTTTACTTCTTGAATGTATCAATTTTCATGTTTTTTGTCTAACATGAATTTAATTGAAGTAGTTGCTTTTTATTTCTTTTTATTCTGATCCACACTTTTATTTTTATACAACAAATATATGGAAAATGTGCCGTAAACGAGTCTGTTAAATTAGAATGGATTAGTATTTCTCAACTAACTACACATAGTCAATGTTTGGTATAAATATAACTTTAAAAACAATATTTGAAACAACTATATGAATTTAAAATGTTCTTAATAATTTTTTATACTATTCGTGTTTTAGTTTTATTATGAAAATTCTTATTCGTACTAACAGTAAAGTTTTTTATTTGGAATTGAAGGGAGGACCATTGTTTTCTTAATAATCTAATTCTTTCAGACTTTTAATGGATATAGACTTTATCGAATTACAGAAGATTTTTAATGTAATTCTAATTATAAATATTCCGTAAGTTCAGTTTGAAATTGTTTGAAATATTTCGTTTGGTTGTCCCGAAAATACTTAACGGAAATTCCACTTTTGTTAATTTTCTTTTAATTCTTCAAAGCTTATGCATGCGTTAATTTATAATTCCTTTAACATCTTTTTTATTAAATCATCAAATGACAATTGATAAATGAAAACTTTACATTTTAATCGACTATTGCTGAAAGGATATCTTTCAAAAAGAGATGCTCAAAAGGAGATTCACGATACAGAATTGTTAGTCACATGGTCATGCCAAGCCATTTTATTTAATGTCTCGTTTTTTTATTATTTGATGGAGTTAAATACATGTTTCAACGATGATTCGCATGTGCAAAGTGGTACTTTAAACAAATTTGGATGCTTGTAAAGCGATGGCAGAAAGTGGTGGAAAATGATGGAATATACTTTGAGGAATAGTTCGTTTTTTTTTATTTATTAGTAGTTGTTTTAAAAAGCCAATTATGGGGAAAAATAGAATTTTACGTTTGTGAGAAATATATTCGAATGATGTCTATTGTATATTGCGTTTGGTGTATTGTTTTTACTATTGTGTTGCTCCTACTAAGATGGAAGATTAGTATTTTGAATGTTTTGAACCGTTGGATTATTTGGACAATTTTAAAATTTAAAACACAACTTTAAAATTAAATTAATATATTTTAATCAATAAATATATTAAAGTATTTTAATTAAAATATGCTAAATCTATTTGAAAGGGATTTACAATATTTTAGTAGTATATTATAACGTAAAGATTTATTTAATAATAAATAATATAATTCAAATGAATTAAAAATAATTTAAAATTATTTTAATAAAGAATTGTAATTTAAATTTGTTCGAATAATAAGAGATTTAGAAATAGAATTAAAAAGTATCAATCAAGAACGAGGTCTAACTTCGAAAGTTTGGTGGAGAATTGGAAATCATATTATGGTTTTTAATAACGTTATTAAAATAGTACTTTGGGACAACCTTTTATCACCACACAAAGACTTTTTTAAATAAACAATAAAAATATTATTAATTTTTTCCATCTAAATTCCTAAAATATATATTATCTAACATCAGTGGTACCAACCTTATTTTCAGTTACAACCCAATTTATACAGTCAATTAATGCAAGGCCAAAATATATTAAAAAATATTTTTTTAAAACAATGATTGAAAAAATCAAATTGATAGTAATATAAAATAAAAAAACTTATTGATTTTTTAATACGACGATTAAAATTGTAATTTCTTGACAAATTTTTCAATTCCGTAGATCAGTTTTTGTTAATGCTAATGTTATATCATTTACTATATTTAATTTATTTCTTGGCTTTTTAAATGAACGTTTAAAATCAATTCTCACAAAGCTATTTAGACAAAATGGAATTAACGCTCGATGTTCAAGTAACATTTGTATGTGACTGAAACATGAAATACCAAAACTGAATCAATGATTTAAAACCAAATAAATTGCATGCAAATGAATTAAAAATAACGTTTTTTCATGATCACAAGAAATAGTTTGTGCAAGTATATTAACTGGTGGAATGTTCTGAACTAATTTATAAATGCATTGATGAGTTGCTAAACTAAAATAGTTGTTAAATATTTATTAAAAACACCAATATGATTTTCTAAACTTATTTTTATCACAGTTTGAATTGTCTTTAGGATAATTCTCTTTAAAACTTGCGTAATTCGACATCTAGCTAAATTGATAAGATTTTTGATAATGAATTGTTTTAAAAAATTATTCGAAGAAATATTCATTTTATACATTTAAATTATTTTCAAATTTTATTTTTAAAATGTTATTTTAATAATTTCTTCAATAATTTTCTTTAAAAATATTTTAATTTAAAAATGATTTTATTTAAAAAACATTTAATTAATTTACAAATCAGTTTAATCTTATTTACTTTATTAAAATTTTTAATATTCATGTGAGGAATATTTTAAATTGTTTGAATGTGTAAATGTAGGATGCAGTATGTTGATTTAAGTATATTGAATTTAGAATGGTGATTCTCCCACCCAGATGGAAATTGGTATTTTTTATTTAAATTTAAAGTCATGGACTATTCGAACACAAGTAAAATTAAGTTTAATATTTTTAGAAAAATTTAAATTAAATGCATTTTTAATAATTTGATGACATTTTTATTATTTTAAGATTTATTCAAAAATGGTAAAAATTATTATTTTTTTAATTAACATTTTTAGAGGCTAAATATTTTAAAAAATAATTTAGAAAAAATGTTCGAATAATCATGATTAAAAACAGAAATAAGAAAACCAATTATAATGATGACAAACGATGAAAGACTTTCTGAGAGTCATAATGACTCTAAATGTGATTGTAATAAACATTCAAACGAGACTTGTTTAAATGTTCTTAATAATTCAAATATTTAAAGATTTAATATTTTAATAGTTAAAATGTTTAAATATCTTATGTTGTAATTTAAAATGTAAATCATGGTCGAACAATTAATTAACACGAATATCAAAAAATACCAATTTTCAAACTAAAATATTAAACTCAACATACCAATTTAAACATACTAAATTAAAAATATTATACACACTGAAAATAATTTGTAACTTAAACTTTATACTGAGAAATTTGTCTGATCTTCAAAAAATTCACTTCTATTTAACGAATATTACTTTTGTTATCTTATTTGTTAATTTTTTTTCCTATAAAATTAAAAATTTTATTTTATTTCTAGAATTCTTTATAGAATTTGACAATTTAATCTGCTTTTAATTTCGAAAAAGGTGCGCTCTTTCTGTACCTTTCCTTGCTTTTCGATTTTGTCAGTTCTTTGAAATTATCTTATTTTGACTATTAAGAACTGAATCAATGATTTAAAATCAAATAAATTGCATGCAAATGAATTAAAAATAACGTCGTTTGTCTTTTATAAATATATAACTTTTAAAGAACTGACTTTGTCTCAGTTTGAGATTATGTTCATTACTTAAAACAATAATTTTGAAAAATAAAGAATTACATATTAAATTTCAATCAATTATATTTTCAATTTTGTGAGAATTTAAAATGTCTTAAATTTAAATAATTTACAAAAATATTTATCGTTTGTTTTACATGAAGGAATTCGTAGATCAAACACAATCTTCCTTTAATGACACATTGAATTCGTAATGGTTATTTTTGACTTAGTTTGTAGGTTATTCGTGTTGTTTGAAATTTAGGTAAACAAGCTGAAATTAGCCAATAATAAAATATATTTTATTGATGAATTTTTCTGTGAAACTAAGTGAAAATTATTTTTTATGAGAAAATGTTTTATTAATTTATAATAATTTCGCTATGCTATTGTCATTATACTAAAGATTATTTTGAAACAAAACTATCTATTTTTAAAAAATAAATATTTATCCATAAAGTTTTCACAATCCTGTGATCTAACACATTGATTCTGGCTCCCGTGTCGAGTAAAAAAAATATCTTTCCATCTCACCTATCTTTAATTTCATGCTAGGTAAAATTTTTGAATTTAACAATTTTATAAATGTAATGATTTAAAAATAAAATAAATATAAAATTATCTAAAATATGGATTTATTTTTTTACAAAATGGTAATATATTTAAAGTGAAATTAAATATGAATGAAACAAATTTTTAACGATTTCTTAATTGATTCCTCGACATTAAACCTCAAGAAATTTATCTTGATAGAGTTCAGTTTCCATAACAATTAAGTTTGAAAAAAGCGATATAAATGTAAGCCTAAAGTTTAAAGAATGATACCATATTTTGCATGTTTGTAACATGAGAACCAAATTTAAACTTTAAGACAATGGTAAGTGATACGATGAATAAGGGTTTTAGTTCAGAAAGTAAAGTCCAGCCTTTTTTTAAAGTAATTGAGACTTAGAAGTTAACAAACACCTAAATAGTACATTTTATATTAATTATATCGAAATTTTGAAAAGTGTTTCATGAGACAAAATTATCTGTAAAGAAGCATTCTTCAATATTTGAACCAGGAATTAAAAGTTGCCGTATATTGAAGCAAATGTTCGAATATTCAATTTTAGCGAATGCTCATTTAATGATTACTTAATTTGAAACAATCCTTATTATTAAAAAAGTAAATCTAAGAACCAAAAACAAATATTCGATATAAGTTTATATCATTTCTGATCATTATCGCAATTTTTAAAAACTATTTCTTGAGCATCAGAGCATTTCCCATAAAACTGCAATATTTTAAGAAGAATTACAAAATTGGTATACTAATTATATTAAAATGCTTTTTACTTCACTTAAAAGATTGCATTGTTTTATCGAAAATCTCGTTATGTTCTTAAATCATTTTTGACAAATTATCTACATATATCCTGAAAATGTATGTTTTAAATAACACATTTATACTATTTTTTTACGAAAAAATAGTACGTGCAAAGATTATTATTAGTTTTCCATTTCGCACTTTCGATGAGTAACGCCAAGTAATAGCCTTTGGTTAATGAATTTACTTTTAATTTAATATAAAAATATTCGATAAAATAGCTTTATTAAAAAACAATCTTCGAATAGCAATTTTTATTTATTTGGAATTAACTTACAAAGTTCTTGATAACTGTATAATATAATATGCTCAATAAATGTATCGTTTATATATAATTTATCAAAAAAAAATTAAAAAAACAAGCTCGATTTATATTGCTTGTTACTCAAAAACGAATATAATTGATATTATTGAAAAAACATATTTTGTGTATATTCATCCAATTTTAACTCTCTGTGATCCATAAAGTCAGAAGAGAAATTCATTTAGAAACTTGAAGTGATTAAAATTTACAGAAAATTAAAATTTCCTATTCTTTCACTTATTTATTCATTTTACTCGTTTTATAAAATTAAATAGATAAATGCTCATTATATTCTATACTTTCCCTTGCATCGAAATTTCCATCAAATTATTCCTGAAATGTTAAAATACATCGATTGAGCTCTTGCTTTTCCCAGCTTCCAATAAGAAATTCTCTGAAAATTTGTTATTTATATCATCTTATAATTAAATAGACTTTCAAAAAATAAACGTTGCTGTCTCTAACCAAAAGATAATTAATTCTGGTCATCATTCGTCAAATTATCAGTGAAGTATATTCTAGAGTTAAGATTGAGATTCAAATTAGTGGTAAGTATTATATAAAAATATTATTCTAATGATTTTGAAACTACTTGATATTTTATACGATCTATTTTATTTCTATTTTACTTGGTATTTTATTAATCAAGATTATTATATTTTTTAAAAGTTGAATTCGTCATCGAAAGAAGAATCAATAAAATTATAAATTAAAATAATTATCTTAAAAAAATAAAATACTTATTAAATAATTATTAAAAAACTATTTATAATACTTCATGTAAAATTACAATTTATTTAGCATAATATTTATTTCAACCTTTTGACAATTGTATTTTCTCTGATGTTAACATTGATATTTTTTGTCAGAAGGTTTCAATACAGAGAATGTCAATAATCCAACTGGATATGATTTACCTCCGCGCTTGAAGACGCTTCATAATTTGGTTATCCAATATGCTTCACAGGGTCGCTACGAAGTGGCTATTCCATTATGTAAACAGACTTTAGAGGATTTAGAAAAAACCAGCGGTAGAAATCATCCAGATGTAGCTACAATGATAAATATTTTAGCACTTGTTTATAGGTAATTGGAATGTTTATGACGAAAAATCTAATGATTGTTATATTCAGAGATCAAAATAAATACAATGATGCCCTTCGATTGTTAAAAGAAGCCTTAGTTATAAGGGAAAATACTCTAGGTCCTGTACATGTTGCGGTGAGAACATTTATATAACATTAAATAAATTAATAATTTATAAAATTATAATTAACCTATGTAATAGAATGTCAATTTTATTGATAAAGAAATTTTGGAAAGATAAAATAGGATTGAAAAATAAATTCGTTTCCGTTTACAAAGGGCATTTAATAATTAGTTATTATTTATGGTACAATTACATATCCCTTAATGATAACCAACCAGCTCTCTTCTCCCTCAATGAGGGATTTTAAACAGTACTCTTGAAAACTCGCAAATTTCTATGTATTCTTGACGTTATTTTAAAGATAATGTAATAAATGTGTTATCAATTTTTTTCAGTGTTTGAACAAAGTTTTGGCAAATAAACAATAAATGTGTGCAAAATGATACATATATTGCGATAATTGTATTAAATACAACACAAAAACCGAAATAAATGTTCATTAAACCATTGTTTACCATTGATTCCTATTTTTGAAAATTTTTTTCGAGTTTTCATTGATTTTATTTTTTTTAATTTCATGAGTATATGTTTGTTATACCGTGTATTAGACACAGTTGTCATTTATATCAATTAGTACACAATGACACTTGTAAGTAAGAAATATTGGGACTTACAGAGGTGGCCAAAAGTGGCGCCGAACGGTTTTTTGTCATTTTTTATTAAAATAAAACGCATTTATTAAATATGAATTGTTATTTCCGGTAAAAATGTATGCGATCATTTTTTTTATTTTTTATTGTGATTTTAGGTCTTTCTCTTTCATAATCAAAAACAATGGGTAAATACTCACACGAAAAACGCTTGGATGTACTCGAAATCTGGCATTCGGTGGCAAAAAAACAACAACAAAACGACTACAATTTATAATTCACGATATCGCTCGAGAACCCACCTTTCTGAGAGCACGGTTAGAAGGATGATGGCAAAATTTATGAAAACCGGCAATTTGAATGATGCCAACGATAAGAAAACTGGCCGATGGAAGAGGTGTGAAATTTGTTTTAAAAAAGTACAACAACATCTCAAATGAAAGCTTCGATTGGATTAGAGATGCCACGAACATCTTTAAGAAGAATAATGAAGACAAAGCTTCATTTATTCTTGTATAAAGTGCAAATTAAGTACTGTATACCCGAAACCAACATTTAGAAGCGATTTAAATTCGCAAATCAACTCATCAACGTGAAAGAGGCAGAGCAAATCGACTTGGTATCAATTTGGTTTTCCGAAAAGGCGCATTTTTGCATCTCGGGTTATGTTAATAAACAAAACTTTCGGTATTGGGGCACCGAAAATACTCACATCACCATCACTAAGCCGCTACATCCCGCAAAAGTCACAGTATGGTATGCACTTTCATCATACGGAATAATTGGATCTCAATACTTCACGAGCACCATCATATCCCAAGAATATAAGAAATTTTTAGAGGAATATTTTATTCCTTTTGCAGAAGGAATGGAGAAATTGTACCACTGATGTTTCATTCAAGATGGTGCTCAGCCCCTTCGAACACAAGAGGTATTCATCTGCATTAATCAACATTTTGCTCACTGAATCGTCGGTTTAGATGCGGAGAAACACACTGACCAAGACATCAATCGACCTCCTTATTCTTCGACCTTAATCCTTTGGATATTTTCTTATATTTTCTAAAGGATAACATCTACAGGTAACCTCCTAAAAACTTGGAGGAATTAAAAACGACCATAGAAAGAGAAATTGATGCTATATGCGACAAAATGCTTGGAAATGTTATTGAAGAGTTCGAAAAACGTCCAAGCATCGGGGAAGACATTAGAACACCTAATTTGTTAATTTATTAATTAATAAAACGTTAAAAAATGAAAAACTTCTAGAATTATTTCTTTTAGCAGCCGGCGCTTTTTTTGGCCGCCCCTGTAAATGGGTTAATTGTAGTATGTCACAACAATCGAAATTATTATTAATAATTAAGGATTAAAATAATATTCGTGTTTTGTTATTTTGTTTGAATATTCTGATTTAGTAATTAATAATTTTTTAGCAATTCGCGTCTTTGCAATTATCTATCTGCAACATTAATTATATGAAAATTGTATTTATCTTGGTATAAATAATCTTTGCCTCCATGAATAGGCAAAGATAAGAACTTATTAGTTTCCCAAGTTTGAAATATTATTTAATAAGCTGAAAAACAATACCGATTTTCCCTATATTTGTCGTATTAGAACGAGTTTATATTCTATGCCTATAACTTTACAATACGCTTTGTAGTATTTTAAACGATTCCATCATGAATGCTTTGCATTTCTTTGATCAACATTACAAAAGAATCAATGTATCGCTGGATACGGTGTCCCTGTTTATAATTTGAATTTTGGTCTATATTTCTGTTCGTTATCCAAGAACTTACATTCACGACTTGAATTCCAGCAAACCGCGAACTCTTTATCACCATCCAAACGGTGATAAGGTTCCGGAACGAGGACACAGTTATGACAATTATTGAAGTGAAAATAATCCATAAATAAGGCTCTCCTCTTTAAATATTCATTTAAAATTATTTGACAATTCGATCTGTACAAATAGAAATCTTTCATGTGAATGTTTTCATTGTTTGAACAATTCTTTTAAAAAAACCGAATCTCTTAAAATACACCAGAATATAATATGAGAAAATACAAGGTTTCGTAACAATTCAATTTTTTAACAAGTTAGCCACTGTTATGATCCATTAATGTCATTTTATGCATTGAACAAAAATGAATTTATAAACAGATGACCAAAAACCTTTGCTGAAAACGTCGTCAGGTTGCAATTTGCATATATATATACATATTAATAAGAAATTTAAAAAATAATGGCAAAATTTTATAATTAAGAACGCCATTAAAATCAAATTTTATTGCAATATATTTCGGTGGGTTTTCCACCATCTTCAGGCTGAATTAACAATAATTTCGCTGTCTTATATATAGCAAGTTGATGATTATGCAAACATCTTGCATAGTAACTAATTAAATATTTTCAACAAATTGGAAGAGAGACTTGTTTGTACATCAATGGACGGATTAAGTGATTCATTAAAATTTAAATAATAATT